>PVLD010028286.1:0-19599 GCA_004027595.1 Dinomys branickii
ACTGTGGACATCAGACTCTCCTGGGCCAGATTTGACCACAGTGTTTGAAATCTTCCCAACCTATGTCCCCACCAGAGAGCCATGTCAAGGGGTATCTTGTGGCTCTGGCATTAAAGCTGGCACCAGGGTGAATTCCAGGAGTCCTCAAGTCCTGCCCTGGAAGTGTGAGGAATCCCTGGAACATGAGGTGTAGATGTACCGTGGGGGAATTGTTCCATTTTCCTGGGCATAGATAGGCATGGCTGGAGAGATGGCAGTGGCTGCTTTCCTTCCCTGGATGAGGTGATGGCCATGGTGGGTGCCCATTGCCATGGGATGTGAGGGAGCCCCAGCTTCTAGACTGGATCAGGAGAGGGGAAGGCAGACAGTGATTGTGTTTCATGTCTTTTTGCTGTACACCAAGCCTAGAGGTGGGCTCGGGTCTGCTATTGTAAGCGAAACAAGCCACAGACCTAAGTCAGTGTTTGTTTTTGACCCTATAAGGTGAGGTTCATGATTATGCACTCCTACCGTGCATCCTCCAAATGACAATAATAGTTGTGGAAGCCAGGGTTTGCTCTGTGGGGGCTTCATTGTTCTTTTGGGTGTGTCTTAGAAACCTGCTCTACAAGCTGTCAGAAGCCATCACTGGAAAGAACCTGGAAGACATGACCATCCTTCTTTGGGACTACGTTCCTAGAACCCAAATGGTGAGTGGGCGGCAGAGGGGCTGGGTGGGTGTGGCCTCTCCGTGGTGGTCAGGCGACACGGGGGTCATGTTGTGCAGAAGCACTGGCCTCAGCCTGGGGCTCAGGGGCAGCTGGACTCTGGTCTTCGCTCTGCTACCAATCCTGGTGGTGTGGGCAGGTGACCAAATATTTCTGAGTCTGTTTTCTCCTATGTCTGCTTGTGGACAAGAATGGCTCCCTCTTCACTGCAGTAGGAGAGGAGGGATGGCTCAGAAAGCACTTGCGGGGCTGCATTCACACTGCAACTCTGAAGGAAATGCTCATGGTAGAGGGTGTGAACATGGTGGTGGGTTGTGTGTTCAACATCAGCTTCTGTGACTGTGCTGTAGGATTTACGTGTCCATGTTGGGTGACAGCAGTGTCTCCACTGTGGGTTTCTGTGAGGATCTAGACATAGTTTACATATAAATCTTTAAATTTTTTACTTACCTAGTTTTCAAGATAACAGTTTTCCTGTCATTCCCTAAAGATGACCAGTTATAAATATATATGTGAAGTTGAACTCATGAGTAAATATACTTGAGGGGTTTCAATCAAAATAGTTATTGTCCTTATTGGAGTTCAGTGGCTCCCCCCACCCCACATGATTGATCCCACGGCCTTTGCACTGAGCCACATCCTTAGCCCTTTTTTATTTTGGGGGACCAGATTTTCTAAGTTGCTGTATTGCCCCATATGGGCTTGAATTTGCAATCCTCCTGCCTCATCCTCCCAGAGTGCTGGGATTACAAGCATGCACCAACATGAACTGCTCCCTTTTGTAACTGGTGGGAGCCTCATCTAGTTGGCAACTCAGTCATTTTGAATTGACACTCATAGTTTTTCAAGACTTCTTTGCTGTCTGGCAAAACTGGTTCATTTTGTAAGCTTTTTGTTAAGCCCTAGATTCTATCCCTTCTTGAAAAAACCTTGGTTTCTTTTATGAGAAATGTTATTTCAGAGAGCACAAACTAGGTGCTGCTGATGCATCTGGTTTCTGGTTTGACCACGGTATTGATTCCAGATTGTATAGAGCTAGGAAGTGTATGTTTTAATATATGTGTATGTTTTAAGATCACCTCGAGTTAATACATCTTCAATTTAAATTCAAGTCTGCTAGGCTTTGACCTAGTCTCTTCAGTATTAGACCTGTATTGCTCCACACTGAGAATCCTGTTCCCATTCCTAGGGAGTGATGGATATAGAATGCCATACAACCTTATTTTATCTCGTTTCACACATAAAGGGCTCATAATATCAGTATTGATGCTGGTATCACCAGAATGATGCTTCTTCACAGCTGGAAGTTATTTTGCATATTACATCCACTCTCTCCCCATGTTCTTAATTGAAGTATACATTTTCAGAAAATATCGCCATGATGTGCTTTGAATGATTGACAATATGGTGTATGTTTTTTAAAAAGTTGCAGCAAGAGCTTAAGGGGCAGGCTTAGTGATGTGTCAGGAGATGATTGGGGGTTTCTTGAAAGTTGTACTCAGGGCTCAGGGGAGGAGAAGGAGAGTAGTCACTGGGAAGGTAAGCTGTTGTTTAGGGTTTCAGCTAACATTGTTAGACCACCACCACCACAGTAATTCAGCAATTCATATCCAGGCAGGAACCTATTAATAACATAACAACAACAACAAAAACTAGAAACTGTTCACACTAATATAAAAATAAGAATGAACAATCAAGAAAAACAAAAAGAAGAAAAAATGTCCACTTCAGAGCATGTCTCTGCTGTCACTTATAGCTAAAGTAGGCAGATCAAGCCCAGATCCGAGTTGGTTGATTCCAGCAAGCCAGCCATAGCTTTCTGGCAGGGTAGTGGATAATCTCAGTGAGGCTGCACCACCTTTAGTTCCAGTAAAGTTCAGGTTTCTGGCTGACATTGGCACACGATTTGTTCAGCCTGTAACACTGTGTGCTCCTGCTGGATTGAACTCAGCTCCTTGACCTCCTCCCAACTTAAACTCTTTTGCCTCACCCTGACACTGGGAGTTGATAGGTAGACCCATCCCAAAGTGGCTCTGAGTTCCAAACTCAGTTGGCCCCTCTCCAAGACGGTTATTGGCCACTCACCTCTCCTGGGGGTGCATCCCAGATAACTCACCAGCCATGGCAGTCTGCAGCATCTACCACTCCACTACATGGGTGCATTTCTCCGTGGAGGCCTCTGGGGTCCCTAGTAGTCATCATGCGTGTCCAGGTTCAAACTGCCCCTCCCATACAGCAAGCAGGGGGAGAAAGCACTGCTTGTCTCCTCCTTCTTCTGTGTTAAGGTCTCTCTCTTTCATCTCCACATGGGCTTCAATTCTTGCTTTAGTTCCGTGCTGGGTCCTGGGACCCACTTCCCTCCTTTTCTTCCTCAGACTGTTACATTCCAGTGTCCGGACACCCACTCTGAAAGGCTGTTTGTCTGTTGTTCACCACTCCACCATGTTCCTGGTGAAGTCTGCAAGTTTTAGTGCTTTACGTTTGCAGTACATAATGATTACATTCATCATGGGGAATTGGTGCATGTACACAACACATTTTAATTCTTTTTTTAAATTTTATTTTAAAGACAAAAGAATGGAGACATATGAACCAGAAAAGCCATAAACAATACAGAAAATACAAAGTTATACAGAATATAGTAAGGAATTAGCACTGGATGTTGTATTACATAGTTATCTTCACATTAGTTAACACAAAAACATTAAAGGAAATACCAAATTATTAGAGAAGACAGTAGGGAATTAACACTGGATGCTGTATAATATAAAGTTATCTTCACTTCTGTTAATACAAAAATGATTGGGGAAATACAGAATTATAGAGAATACAGGAGGGAATTAGCTCTGGATGCTGTCCTGCATAGTGTTACCTTCACTTTTGTTACTCAGTTACACAGATGATGGCCCATTTGATCATTCAATTTTTCTCCTCCCTCATCTCCATTGCCCTACCACTCAATCAGTCATCTTCCCTGTGATAATAACTGTATTCCTGGGTTTATCTATACCCCTGGACCTTCGCCTTGGGAAGAGATATAGTTACCTCAGACAATACTATAAAATACATGGGTGTATACAAACTGCCATGGTCGGAGGCGGAAAAGCACATATGCTCACAGCGGACCGCCCAGCTCCACCCCGTTACTGTGCTATGGGTGGGGCCAGGTCCAGTCCGTGAGGTGCCCTCAGCGGAGCATCCACGGGCCCCACAGCAGAGCAGCCGCAGGGCCCACTGCGGAGCAGCCACGGGGCCCACTGTGGGGCCCACAGTTGAGCAGTGGCGGGGCCCACTGCGGAGCAGCCGCGGGGCCCACAGCGGAGCAGCCACGGGGCACACTGCGGAGCAGCTGCAGGGCCCTCAGTGGAGCAGCTGCGGGGCACGCGCCCCTATCGGGGCGCCCTCAGTGACCTGTCTGGTTCTGTCCCATTGCCTTGATGCCAGAGGCCCTTTCTTCTCCTCCCACCTCCTCCTGATCTCCAGCATTACCATTCCCCACCCCTTGCAGCTAAGCACCAGACGAACTTACGATGCGTGGTATAAGGGCTTGAAATCTCCCTGGCCCATTCTCACCGTGTTAGTTCAGGGTATGAACTGAGTCTAAAGATTAGTTCTAGAATAGAGTTGGAGGATTTTTCTTGGGTCTGCTGTATCGAATATGTTGTTTTTCAGACTCCCAGTCTGCAGCTTTTCATCTAATCTGTCGCTATGGGTTCATGCAAGGGACATATGTGCTAGCTGTAAGGAGACCCTCTTGGTGCTCACATTAATAGTTCGGGGTGAGTCCTGAAGACCATGGATTCGTCCCATTGTCGCCAGGAACAGGAAGTGCTTGCCCAAGCCGCCGAGACTCAAGGTGCTCCCAGAGGGTTCAGGGTGGGAGCTGTGTCCCGGCAACCCAGCTCATGCCTCCTGCCTGATGTTGGAGTGAGAAGGGCACAGAGCCACACAATCCACCTCCATCTGCATCTCCCTCCTGTTGCAGCGCTGGAGCCCCGTCTGCTCCTTGGCCGGATCCCTGGTAGCCACCGCGGCTTGCCGCCGAGGTTCCCCACTGCTCTCCACTGGTAGCCGCTCACCCAGCAGAGAGGCATGGGGCCACCACCTTGAGGCAGGCACAGAACCAGGCGTGGTGGGCTGTGTACTAGTTGCATTGATTCTCTCCAGGCACTGATTAGGAAGGTTGCCGCAGGGTGGGGACTCTGCCCCAGTGGCTGTCGTAACTTCTCATCCTCACACTGGGTTTGACAACTGCTCCGGACCGCCATTGCCTCTTTTCCTTGCTGTGCCCTCCCCTCTCTGGCCCTGGACCAGCTCTCAGAACTCTGCTCTCCCCTGGATGAGTTGGGAGGCTTCCGTGAGTGTGGGTCTCTGAAGCTGAAGCTGCGAATGCCAGAACAAGGGCACGGGCCAAGGGTGTGCTTGGAGCAGCGACTTCCTCCCTCTCCATCTCCTCTCCCTCCAACTGCGCCATGGCAGATCTCTGGTCCCCTCCTCCAGAGGAGGTTTTGCTTAGTCTTTCCGAGGGTTTCAGTTCCCATTTCAGATCCTTCCTGAGTTCAGGATACCCACCTCTTTCCCTTCTGTCCTTCACATGTTGCTATATTCCTATGTTCCTTTGTCTGAGTGGCATTCCTCTGGGAGGTTCTCTCTCTGCTGCCTATCTGGTCACCATCTTGAAGTTCTCCGGACTGCTGCTTTTCATCTAATTTGTTGCTATGGGTTCATACAAGGTTCATATATGCAAGCAGTATGGAGACACTCTTTTTTTTAAATTTTATTTTAAAGACAAAAGAATGGAGACATATGAACCAGAAAAGCCATAAACAATACAGAAAATACAAAGTTATACAGAATATAGTAGGGAATTAGAACTCGATGTTGTATTACATAGTTATCTTCACATTAGTTAACACAAAAACATTAAAGGAAATACCAAATTATAGATAAGATAGTAGGGAATTTGCACTGGATGCTGTATAATATAAAGTTATCTTCACTTCTGCTAATACAGAAACGACTGAGGAAATACAGAATTATAGAGAACATAGAAGGGAATTAGCTCTGGATGCTGTCCTACATAATGTTACCTTCATCTTTGTTACTCAGGTTACACAGATGATGGCCCTTTTGATCAGTTCGTTTTTTCTCCTCCCTCATCTCCCTTGCCCTATCACTCAGTCAGTTATCTTCCCTGTGATAGTAACTGTACTTACTCCTGGGTTTATCTATATCCTTGGACTCTCACCTTGGGAAGAGATATAGCTGCCTCAGACTATACTATAACATACAGGGGTGTATACAAACTGCCATGGTTGGAGGTGGGAAAGCACATAAGCTCACAGCGGACCTCCCGGCTCCACCCTGTCGTGGTGCTATGGGTGGGGGCGGGTCCAGACCATGTGGCTCCAGCATTACCGTTCCCCACCCCTTGTAGCTGGGCAATGGGTCTGTATGGAGACACTCTTGTTGCTCGTATTAGTAGTTTGGGGTGAGTCCTGAAGCCCGTGGATTCGTTCCATTGCTGTCAGGAGCAGGCGGTGATTGCTCAGGCTGCCGAGGCTCAAGGTGCTCACAGAGGGCGTTCAGGGTGGGAGCTGAAGCCCAGTAACTCAGTTCATGCTTCCTGCTTGATACTGGAGTGAGAAGGGCGTGGGGCCGTGTGATCCACCTCCATTTGCAGTTCTCTCTTCCTGTTGTGCTCCAGTTCCCGTTTGTTCCTTGGCTGGATCCCTGGGAGTTGCTGTGGCTCTGGGGTTGCTGCCGATGCTCCCCACTGCTCCCCACTGGCAGCCGCCCATACAGTGGAGAGGCAGGAGGCCACAGCCTCGAGGCAGGCATAGAGCTGGGTGTGGTGGGCTGTGTACTGGCTACTCTGGCTCCACCTTACCTCCAGGTGCTGATTAGGAAGGTTGCTGCAGTGTGGGGACTCCACTTCGGTGGCTGTTGCAACCTCTCATCCTGACACTGGATTTGACAACAGCTCTCAACCGCCATTGCCTCTTTTCCTGGCTGTGCCCTCTCCTCTCCAGACCTGGACCAGCTCTCGGAACTCTGCTCTCCCCTGGCTGAGTTGGGAGGCTTCCATGAGCATGGGTCTCCAAAGCTGAAGCTGCGAGTGCTGGAACAAGGGCTTGGGCCAAGAGTGTGTTTGAAGCAGTGGCTTCCTCCTTCTCCATCTCTTCTCCCTCTGACTGTGCCACAGCGGCCCTCTGATCCTTTCCTCCAGGAGAGGTTTTGCTTGGTCTTTCCTAGGGCTTCAGTTCCCATTTCAGATCCTTCCTGGGTTCAGGGTACACACCTCTCTCCTTTCTGTCTTCATATTGCTGTATTTCATTGTCTGGGTGATAATCCTCTGGGAGGTTCTCTCTCTGCTGCCTACCTTCCAGTCGCCATCTTCCCGGAAGTCCTCTTCTTTTTTTTTTTGAGACAGAATCTCACTATGCAGTTTAGGCTGGCCTTGAGCTCACTTTGTAGCTGAGGCTGGCCTCAAACTTGCAACAATCATCCTTCCTCAGCCTCCTGAATGCTTGGATTACAGGCATGCATACCACACCTGGCTCACACCTAAATTCTTTGTATGTCCCTTCACACCATCATATTTTTAGGAGCCTGCTTTGTATGTATGGCATGGCAGCAGCAGCATTCACCATATTTGTCATCACACGTCATATAGACATGAAAGAATGTTACAGCAAAAATCAAAAATTGGCCTGAACTCTGCAAGAGATCAAAGAACTCATTCAGAACAAATGGAGTTTTAATTAACTTTAATTAAAACAACTGGACCAGTCACCCCCCATCTCCGATTTGCCAATCAGGGATGTGGCCCTTAACTGACTTTGTTTTCACCTTATATACATTTTTGGTTTCCATGGTAATAGATTGGAATGTTTGGGCCTGGCCACAGTTGTTTTCCTTGTGCCACGAGACTGGATCAAGCTCCAGCCACAATGATATATACTTTCTGTACTCTGTTCTGTATGTCCCCCCTTAGATACAATGTTTACCTAGGGGCAGGGGAGGGGTGAAACAACTCAGGCAGCATTTGTCTTTGGAGAAGCATTCCAAGGCAAAGTCAAGACTGCAAAGTTAATTCTTTACAGCCCTTCCAGGATGTTTCTCAAGACACATTTTGAGGCTTGCACTAAGATTAGAATTATTCTAACTTAAAATGATGTGTTAAAAGTCACTGTCCCTTACATTCCCTCCTCTATGACATATTTTTTTTTCTAAGAAATGCAAAGTGTGTCACATGACAGTGGCCTGGGCTCTACTTGATATACAGTGGAGTTCTCCAAAACGGGGGTTTTCCTACCGTACATATCAGAACAATGAATGCTACAGCTTGTTGGGCACAAGGAAGGTGTAGGGAAGTAAGTGTGGCCTGGCTAAAAGTAAGTGTGGCCTGGCTAAGTCCAACACTGTCCATCCGAGTGCACTTGGGGGTGTAGCTGCAGAGGTGTTTACCTTGATCTGTTAGACTGGAGGTCTTTCTTACTGCTGCAGCTAAAATATGACTGGCATTGTCAGAATAGAAGTAAGAGACACAAGCATGTTACTATAATCAGTCCATTGTAGAATCCATGACAGGTCTGTTGGCAGCAGACTTCACCATGGGTTTGAAGATCTTTTTCTATTATGGCCCCATGTTCCAGGATGGCATGAACAGTGATGTTTTATGACCTGTAAATATACAAACATACCCTTTTCCCCATGTTACTAACTGTACTGGTACACCTTATTTATTTATTAATTTGTTTATCTATCTGTCTTGGTTACTTTTCTCTCATTGCTGAGACAAAATACCCAACACCCAAAATGAAGGAAGTAAAAGTTTATTTAGCTTACAGTTTGTGGAGTTTTCAGTCCTTACTTGGCTGGTTCTGAGGCAGAATAGCACATGGCAGAGGGCAAACTGTTCACGGCAGCAGAGCACAGCGAATACCACAAGCAAAAAGGGAGGAATGGCTGCAAGCAGCCTCCTTTTCTTCCCTGCATTGTGAACAACCTACCCCCACCCAGGGAGTGTGTAGCTCTCACACAATCTCCATGCCCTCCTCTTCCACAGGCTCAGGATGTTTACAAAGTAAGCACCCCAGCTTCCTCCTGAGTCACTCAGCTAAACCTGTAGATTCCCCAAGTTGACACAATGTATCAACCATAACATTCCACCCCTTGTCAACTTGGGAATCAGACGCATTTCCTTAAACCAGTTTTCAGATACAAAGACATGCTTATATTAGAACCATAACATTTTGTCCTCATACAAATGAAAATTAAACACTTCCAACATTTAAAGGCACAAAATAAACATGACCATTCCAAAAGGCACCAACAGGGTAACACAGAGCACTGGGACCAAAGCAAGTCCAAAATCCAGCAGGGCTAACATTATGTCTTATAATTCCACATGCAGCATCTGAAGCAACTTGTAGCACATTGTAAGCTCTAAAGGGCTTGTGTGAATCCACCCCTATGGCACTTCTGGTGGTTACAGCCTCTGCAGCTTCTCTCTTAGGCCTGCTTTGCTCCCCAGTGGCAGCTTTACTCAGATGATCCACGCTCCTGTCTTTTCTAAACTTCTGAGGACTCCAGGGCACCTTTTGCTTTACATTCACAGCCTCACATATTGCCCTCTCCGGGGCACACTGCCTGGCCTCCCAGGCCTTCTGAAATCTGGGTGGAAGCCTCTTCAACCTCAGAACTCTTGCATTTTCCTTGCATCTAAAGCCAGGGCCACGTGGATGATGTGAAGGTCTGCTGCCACCTGGAGCAGTAGCCAAACTTTTCTCTCTCTTGGCCATAGGGGTCGAGTGCCTGGATCGCTGGACACACTGAATCCAATTCTGAGGAGCAAATTCTCTATGTCATCTCCATTCTGGAACCTGGTGTGGCTGCCGCCACCATTCTGGAACATGGCACTCTTTGGCTTCCTTCTCAAGGCAAGGTCTTTCACCTTTGCAGTTTTGAGGCTGCAAAGGGTGGAGACTTGCTGCTTGTGATGCCCTCAGGCCATCTATTGCATTCTCTTGTTCCTTCTCAGCAATAGAGATCTTCTCAGCCTTATCTTTGCAATCCACAGCTTTACTGGAGTTTCCTTTCTGGCCAAACGCACAACATTTTAAATCATCCTGCTGGGCTCTTTGCTCTTGATTGTCAATATAAATCTGGCTAAAAGCTGCCAACAATAACCATGCCACTGCCCCAACATTCGACTGCCTTGAAATTTCTTTTGCCAGATTAATCAGTTCGCTGCCAGCCTTAATCTCTGTCTTAGGCAAAGTCTCTGGACACGAGCAAAATCCAGACAAACTTTCTGCCAAGCCATAACATACATCGTCTGGAGTCCAACAACCAATGAAGAAGTCCTTCTTCCCAACAGAAACCTCCTGAACCTGGTCCTTACTGGCAGTATTTCTATCAGCCTTTTGGTCTTCTGAGCTGACCATAATCTCCCATACAAAACAGCCGAAGGTGTTCCAGTGCTTCCCTTTTAGGCGACATCTCTGAACCTTTCCAAACTCTTCCCACAAGCAATTTCCAAAGGTTCTTGAACCACATGGTCAGGTGTAGTAGTAACAGCAACGACCCCACTCCACTGGTACCAAATTCTGTCTTGGGTTACTTTTCTCTCGTTGCTGAGACAAAACACCCAACACCCAAAATGAAGGAAGTAAAGGTTTATTTAGCTTACAGTTTGTGGAGGTTTCAGTCCTTACTTGGCTGGTTCTGAGGCAGAATAGCACATGGCAGAAGGCAAACTGTTCACAGCAGCAGAGCACAGCAAAATACCACAAGCAAAAAGGGAGGAATGGCTGCAAGCAGCCTCCTTTTCTTCCCTGCATTGTAAACAACCTACCCCCATCCAGGGAGTGTGTAGCTCTCACACAATCTCCATGCCCTCCTCTTCCACAGGCTCAGGATGTTTACAAAGTAAGCACCCCAGCTTCCTCCTGAGTCACTCAGCTAAACCTGTAGATTCCCCAAGTTGACACAATGTATCAACCATAACACTATCTATCTAACATCTTGTAGTCATACTTTTCTATTGGTTGTTTAAGACCAAGTTAAATGTGACCTGTACTGATTAAAATTAATGTCTTGTTACCTATCAAGATCAGTTAATTCTCCTCAGAATTTACCTTGGAACCATCTGCAGTACTTCTCAGTACTTCTGTCAGTGTCAGCCATCAGGATGAGTCATGGCCTTTGCTGGACCAAGTTGCTTTCTGTGAAAGCTTGGGAGACCTTTTCTCCTGGTGACTCTCCTTAGGCACACTATACACCATACAATCACTTTCCTCTGTGGTCCCATAATCTCCTTGATCAGAAGGTCAAGGACTCAACCAAGTTATGATGTTGCAGCAGAGGTTCTCTTATATCCTGGGTGTTATTTGACCTCAGAGGGCTTGGCCAAAATATTGGTGTCCTCTAAGCCCAATTTATCTTTCTAATTTTTGTTCTCCAAACCTCAGTTGTTAAACATCCAGCAGAGAAGATTAATGACATTACATTTTAAGCACCTTGAAATACACCCAGAGAACTGTTACTTCTTATCAGTCATGGATGTTCTAGTAGTTGAATCCCTGTGGAATGTTAACAGACAACAGTTACATAGTTTTACAAAGAAAACTGGAAGTCAAAAATCATACATAGTATTGTTATATAACAAGCATGATAACATTTTTATAGCACAATAAAATAGCCCTTTTAGTTATCTCCTACCTAATATATATGGAGCTTTTATCCAACCTTTTAAAAATAGGATGTCATTCAAGAAAGTTGTCACACTGTCTGGGCTGTTTAATATCTAAGCATCTCTGGGTGTGGTGGTATATACATAGTATATACATTACATACATTTTTGTTAAAAAAAATATTATTTGAATGACGACCTCATGTTGGCCTGACATGAATCTCTTATTACAAATATCTGGAGCACAAGGGAAAGGCAGATGTCTAACATTATATAAACAATTCCGGTTTTACATTTTAGAATACTGTACATTTTGAAGGCATGAATACACTTAATACACCATGAAATTAACAATAACAAATTTTCATTATTATTTTCTAATTTAGTTTGGTGCCAATAGCATGTTTTAATCAGAAAACCTTACTTTCTTATTTTTGAAAATTTAACCTTTTGACAATAACTAATGTAAACATATCACAATAATATATTTTGAACAGTATTTATTGAGGTGTTTCCCATAAGGCTATGGAGATCATTGGGGCTCCTTATTAATGAACAAAAACTGGTTATCAATTGGAGTCCTGTATCATAATCTCTGTCCACCCTAAGAGATTTTTATTTAATTTCCTTAACCCAATTTTTGTCCTGTGAACATCCAATCATAGTTAGACACATCAGTTTTTGAACAGTGAGAGACTCTCAAGTTATAATACATAAACAATAATATTTATGACATTTATAAAACCAATTTTAACATGATTTTGATTAGCTGACAACTTGGTAGAAGCAAATCTTTATTTTAGATAGTATTTATCTATAAGCCAAATTAGATTGCAGACAACTATTTCAAAAAATATAAAAGAAGAAAATGTGTTGAGCTCAAACAATACAGCTGTTTGCAGATTGGACAGAGACAAACAAAAAATACATACACAAAACAATTTGTTTATAAATTCAGAGTGCACTCAAATATATTTTGGCCACATTGAATTATAAGTTTGTAATTATAAGACTAGTCAGAACTTTATTTTTGATAGGTCAGTTAGCAGAGATCTCTTATAAAAAGAATTTGGAAAAAAATAAAAACCTTTTTCCTGTAATTAATATATTTTTAGTGTTTTATTCTGTTATAAAAATACCAGCAACTTTCATGTCCTTCCTGTAGCTTCCAGCTTAGATGCCACCTTCACATATACTGTCACATACTCAGACCTTTCAAGTGTTCCTGTGGTCTTTCTCTGTAAGACTTACTATAATTCAGGTTAATATTATCACTTATGTAGACTTTCTCCTCTTTTTTTTTTAATAGCACTTGTGGAATCCTTTGTAAGACTTTACATAGCAAAGGTATATCTAAAGAAATTATAAAAATTTAAACCAGTAATTGGGAACTGGTTAGCAGTCCTGGTTGCATTTGGTTAGTAATCCTGTTTGCAGTGCCCCATAGGAAGTAAGCAAGCATTTACATCTCTTAAGTCTTATAATAACCTCCATTACCTGATTTCTTTGGAATAACAAATTTCTAATGCAAACACAGACATATCCACCCCGTATCAATTAGGCCTTCAAAACATTTTTATTTATCTTTATAAAACATATAGGCCTGTTTTTAGTTATTTCTTGTGTAAAATAAATTTCTTTTTGTAGTCTTATTCTGAGGATCTTTCCTTCTCATGAGTTGTTTATGTTTAACGAAGGAAGATTTAGCTACAGGTAACAAAATCACTGTGTTATACATTCTGTTCAAAGACTCAGAGATCCATGGCACATGCAAAATCTTACATGTCATCTTGACAATTACCATAAATCACAATAGTTATCCCTTTTAAATTTCTATCAGCTTTTCCCAGTACAAGATCAGTCGTTCCCTTAGAGGGAATTGGAGTGGGTTTTTCACCCTCGACAGGAGTGACTCTGCAAGCTGCAGGCAGATCTCATCCTGTATTTGGAATTCAACAGGCATATAAACAAAAACTCATTATTAGCAATTTGCTGAGTTATTTATTTATTTTTTTATTTATTTTTGGTTGTTTATCCCTGTAATATCTTCTAATTTTTGCAGCTTGTGACACCTTTGTCATCTTACACAGGTCAGTGGGATGATGAGCTGCAGGATGAGGAGCTACAGAAAGAAGCCTGATTTTTCTTATTTTTAATCTCATTTGTTTCTCAGCCACACTTAAAAAACTTTTCTCTCTCTTCTGAAGTAAACAAAGTTGACATCTGTTGACAATCACCCCAGGTGGGGAGGTAAATCTCAAACATGGCTATTAGCAAACCGATGGGAGCAGATTTTGCTCTAAGAAAGGGGGTGAAGTTCTCCAGTTACAGAATGTGGGTTTCCTCCCAGATTCATCACAGCAGCCTACCAGAGAGGCAAGACTGGGATGAAAGCTGAGAGATTTCTTTACCTGAATCTGTTACAGGCTCAGGGAAAGGCTGCCTGCTGTGGCAGTTCCCATAACAGAAATAGTTTAACACAATAGCAGTGATTATGGCACTATCACAGGGTCAGGACCTCTTAAGCTTTTAAGTAAATAACTCCCAGAGTAAGGAAAGGAAGAAGGAAGAGGATCAGAACTCCCCCGACTCACGCAACCGATTCTACCGGGATCTCAGAAAGCAGGTGCACTAAAGGACGCAATCGCAGCGGGGTTAACATAGAATAAACAATTTAAACAGATTAAACAGACAAGACAAATGCAAAATCCCAGGAAAGGTAATTCAGTTCTCTGACTCATTTTGCCAGTTCAAATTAGAGACTGGTTTGGAACAAAACAAACAGCTGAATTCTCTCTCAGCCCTTGCCAGAGAGATTAACACTGCCCCTCTCCCTCAGCTCCCTGCTGAGGAGGATGAAGCCTGCACCTACCGCAGGGCTATTTTCACTTCCCTCCAGGCTCTCCAGAGGGTGTGCAACCGAGACCTTCTCAAGTCTGAGAGCAGATAAAGAAGCCAGCAAAATACCAAGTACCAAGGGTCCTTTTCAAAACCAAACCTAGTCTCTGGAAAGATTAGATGCCAATCAGAATCTTACCCAGTCAGAGACTTGAAACCCCATTTGTCCTGCTTTGTAGTCGCAGCCTCCAGGGCTTAGCCTTCCCCGTTGGTGAGAGCTGAACTCAGATGGGGCGCCGAGCCATTCAGGAGAGGGCCAGGGGACCCGAGGCAGGGGCCACCTCAAGAGAGGATCCACCTGCGGAGTATCCCAGCAAGCCCTCAAATGTTATGGCAAAAATTGGGCTGAATTCTGCAGGAGATCAAAGGACAGAACTCATTCAGAACAAACAGAGTTTATTAATTTGATTTAATAAAACTAATTTGGACCTGTCCCCCCTCATCCCTGGTTTGCCGATCAGGAATGTGGCACTTAACTGCCTTTGTCCCCACCTCATACACATTTTTGGTTTCCATGGTAATAGATGGGAATGTTGTAGGCCTGGCCACAGTTGTTTTCCTTGTGCCATGTGACCGGATCAGGCTCCAGCCACAATGATACATACTTTCTGTACTTTGTTCTATATGTACCCCTTTAGATACAATGCTTATCTAGGGCCAGGGGAGGGGTGAAACAACTCAGGCAAGGTTTGTCTTTGGAGAAGCATTTCAGGACAAAGTCAGAACTTCAAAGTTAACTCTTTACAACCCCTCTGGGATGTTTCTCAAGACACATTTTGAGGCTTGCACTAAGACTAGAATTATTCTATTTTAAAATGATATGCTAAAAGTCATCATCCCCTATATTGCAAGAATGAAAGATTGATCAAACAATCAAAGAGAGTAACAAGTAATAAAAAATAAAATGTTGAAAATGATGCAGAACTTCACCATATAAGATGGTAGGAGTTAAACAATGGATGTCACACTGCACAATGTTGTTTTCAGATAAGTCATTCTGATTATCAGATTCAAGCATGCAAATTTGGTCAAGGAACAAGAAAATTTTAAGCACTGGCTGTTCCTTTGAAGAAACCAGAGACATGAGCAGTACACCTATTCCAGCTTTCCTTGTATATAGATTCAAATTTTCTTTTTATTTGAAAGATAAATAAAATCCAAAAATAAAAAACAAATACATAAACAAAATAGAATGGAGAACAATAAAAATGATACAGAATTTCTAAACATCATGATAGGATTTAACAAAAGTTGTTATAGTAAATAATGTCATCTTTAAAATGGTTGAACATATAACCAGATATAGGCATATAAGACTGAATGAACAATTACACATTACCAGCTCCTTCTATAAAACAATAGATATTAGTAGTACAATTATGCTAGCTGTCCTGCTTATACATGTACATACTTTTTCTCTCTTCCTACTTTCCTTTTCCTTTCCCATCTTTCATCCCAGTTGCTCCTCTGTGATGTATGTTTCCTACCATGAGATCATCTTGGGAAAACAGAAAATAGGCTTGAAGTTCTCAGCTGGTCCCCAGGATCAATACATGATACTGTGTAAACTCTAATTCTAGTGTACAACATAGAAGCCTACTTTCTGCGCATCACTTCCTTAAGCATCCAGCCACTGTTAAGTATTCTCTTTTGCTTACATTGTTGAACTGTTCATACTGATTCGTTGTGTGTGGTGTATTGCTCACTAGCACAGAAGTAAACAGATACATTCAGTTCAATATACTCATATTCACGTAGGGTCGCAAAGAAAGAATGAATTTCCACTATTCCTTGAACATGGAAGAAGCTTTGTGAAAGTGGCATATGCTTCCTACTATGAGCACTATGCAGTTCAGTCTGTCCTTGAACTCCTACCCATCCTTCTGCATCAGCCTCCCGAGTGTTAGGGCTACAGGCATGTGCCACCATATTTGGCTCCTGCCCTTTTTTATTAGTATACATTTGATATGCACAATGAATACTCATTGTGGAGAATTGGTACATATACACATTGCTTTTTCATTCTTTTTTTACTTTTCTTTCCCCTCCCATTCATCCTATTTCCTCCAATCTGCAGATCTCTTTCCTTTTTTTTTTTTTAAGCACTGGATGCTGAATTACATAACGTTATCTTCACATTTCTTAACACAAAGACAATAAAGGAAATACCAAATTATAGAGAAGATAGTACAGAATTAACACTGGATGCTATATTACATAATGTTATCTTAACATTTGTTACTCAGTTATACAGATGATGGCTCGTTTGATTAATCAATTTTCTCCACCCTCATCTCCATTGTTCTACCACCCAATCAGTCGTCTTCCCTCTGATAATAACTGTACTTTTTGGTTTATTTACTCCTTCAGGTTCTCACATTGGGAAGAGACATGGCTGTTTCGAATTATGCTGTAACAAACATAGGTGTACACAAATTGCTATGGCAGGAGGTACAAAAGTACCCATGCTAAAAGACAGTAGATAAGCAGGGAACCATGTTCACTGTGGTCAAGCCCCCACTGACAAACCCTCAAGGCCACTGGGGGTATGGTCAAGTAGGCAGGGTTACCCAGCGAACCACCAGGCTCTGCCTCCATACAGTGTGTCCGGAGGCCTGGTCAAGACCTCAGAGTCGCCCTGGTGGACCTCCAGGCTCCACCAGAGTGAATCACTCCTGGGGACCTGGTTAAGTTTATGGGGTTGCCCCTGCGGACTGCCAGGTTGCACCCCGTCTCCATGCAGCCAGGGGCCCTGTTGAGTCAATGGGGTCACCCCTGCTGACTGCTGGGCTGTGCCCCATTGCCACACTGCCAGAGGCCCAGTCTAGGTCTTCAGGGTTCTCATGTAGCTTGCAGTGGGCCCCCTCCCCACACAGGTCGCTGTGATCCCTGTCAAAGCCCCCAGTGTCTCATTATAGGCCACTAGTGTCTCCCTGCAGGCTGCCTATGACTCTATGGAGGCTATCCCAACTCAGCTAGAGACCCAGGTCTGCCCCCTAGTTCCAGTTCTTCACTTCCTCCCACCTCTCAATCTCCAGTGTTGCCACTCCCCACCCCATGCAGCTGGGCATTGGGCACGCTTATGATGCTGGGCACAAGTGGCATGAGGTCTCCCCCACCAGTGATCACTGTGGTAGTCCAGGGTGTGTACTAAGTTTAGTTATCAGTTTTAGGAGAGAATTGGAGGATTTTCTCAGGTCTCCTGTGTAGAGTGTGTTGTTGTCTCTCAGACTCCAGGACTGCTGCTTTTCATGTAACTTACCACTATGGGTTCACACAAGGTTCATATATGCAAGCAGTATGAAGTCCCTCTTGGTGCTCATATTAGTAGTTTAGGGTAAGTCCATGGACTCAGCCAGTTGTTGTCAGGGATACGTGTTGTGTGCTAAAGCCACCAAGACTCAAGGTGCTCAGAGAGGGCATTCAAGGTGGGAGCTGAAGCCCGGTAACTCAGCTAGTGCTTCCTGCTTGGTGTTGGAGTGAGAAAGGCATGGGGCTGTGTGGTCCACCTCCATCTGCAGCTCTCTCTTACTCTTGTGCTTCAGTTCCTGTTTGTTCTTTGGCTTGATCCCTCGGAATTGCTGTGGTCCTGGGGTCGCTGCTGCTGCTCTCTGCTGGTAGCTGCTCACACAGTGGAGAGGTAGGAGGCCACAGCCTTGGGGCAGGCATAGAGCTGGGTGTGGTGGGCTGTGTACTGGTTGCTTTGACTCCACCTTGCTTCCAGGCGCTGATTAGAAAGGTTGCTGCAGAGGATGGATTCTGTTTTAGTGGCTGTTGTAACTTCTCATCCTCAGACTGGGTTCGACAACACCTCCTGACTGCTGCTGCCTCTTTTCTGGGCTGCACTTTCTCCTCTCTGGTCCTGGACCAGCTCTTGGAACTCTGGTCTCCCTTGGCCAAGTCAGGAGGTTCTCGAGAGCATGGGCCTCTGAAGCTGAAGTTGCAAGTGCTGGAATGAGGGAGCAGGCCGAGGGTGTGTTTGGAGCAGTGACTCCCTCCTTCTCTACCTCCTCTTCCTCCAACTGTGCCATGGCGGCCCTCCAAGTCTTTCTTCCAGGAGCAGTCTTGTTTGCCCTTTCTGAGGGCTTCAATTCTCATTTCAGATCCTTCCTGGGTCCAAGGGGCCCATTTCTCTCCTTCCTGTCTTTCTCATGTTGCTGTATTCCAGAGTCTGGGTGGTGATCCTCCGGGAGGATCTTTCTCTGCTTCTTACCTGGTCACCATC
This sequence comes from Dinomys branickii, assembly GCA_004027595.1. Taxonomy (NCBI): domain Eukaryota; kingdom Metazoa; phylum Chordata; class Mammalia; order Rodentia; family Dinomyidae; genus Dinomys; species Dinomys branickii. Next base: position 18,530 of record PVLD010028286.1, read on the forward strand.
TTCCCAGAAGTCCCTGAAGATCTCTTTCCATCTCAGCAAAGCCTGCTCCCTGTTTTCGATGGTTTATCATTTATTTTGCTCCTGAATTATTTATATTTTGGGTTTCTCATAGAAGAGAAACCATGTGATATTTAAAATTCTGCATCTGATTTATTTCATTTAGCATTATGGTCTCAAGATCCATCCATTATCCCATGAGTGACTCAGAGTTATCCTTTATGTTTGGGTAGCACTCCATGGAGTATATATAGCACATTTTCTTTATCCATGCATCTGTTAAAGGTCATATAGGCAGGTTCCAAGATTTAGCTATTATGAGTTGGGCTGCTATAAATATGGTTGTGCATGGACTGTACTATGGTGTCTTTAAATATTTTGGGGGAAGATAAAGTACCTAGACAGGGCATAGATGTAGTGGTTTCTGTAGGGCTTGTACTAGTTCACATTCCCACCAACAATGAAGAGAAATTACTTTTTTCTTGCAGCCTCACCGTAATTTGTTATTATTTCTTGGTGATAGCCATTCTTTCTGGAGTAAGATAGACTCTCAGTGTTGATTTCATTTACATTTCTTTAAGGGCCAAAGATGTTGAACACTTTCTCATGTGTGCTTTGTCCATTTGTACTTTGTTTGAGAAAAGATAGAAAAGGAAAAAAGTAAAAGAAGGAGAATTTGAGAAAGAAAAGGAAGATGAGAGAAAAGTGAGACAAAGAATCCAATTAAAGAATGAAAGAAGTTAATAGAGTCAGGTATCAGCAAAAACAACAGCAACAAGCTGCAAGAAAAATCAGAAAAGACAAAAACATAAAGCACGCAAGAAAGGATCTCTCCCCCCAGCAGGAAATGAGTTCTGAATATTTCTCTGTGCTTTTTAAAAGTGGCTTCTTTGGGGCTGGGGAGATAGCTCAGTGGCACAGCACCTGCCTGGCAAGTGCGAGGTCTTGAGTTTGATTTCCAGAACCAAATTTTTTAAAAAAGTGGCTTCTTTTAAAGACCTGTAGTATTGGAATCCACCAGCTGTGAGGGAGGGATAGCGAGTCACAACTAGGACCTACTTGGTTTTCACACT
>PVLD010028287.1:0-19598 GCA_004027595.1 Dinomys branickii
TGTTTGTCAATATGTTTTTGTACTTTTATGTTTCTAAAATAAAAAAAAAAAAAAAGAAATTCTTATGGGAGAAACTGGTAAGAGGATGAGGGAGATAAGAAAGAAAGGGGAGGATGCATTTTAAAACAAGGTACAAATTCTGATGAAGTTCCAACCTTAGCCAGATCCCATGGAGGAGTGCTGGAATATAAATTGCACCTCAGAGTGTGTCCTACCTCCAAGCAAGGGAACAGTACCCATGAGTCAGTCATCAACAGTGGGCTTCCCTGGGTGTAAACATTCCCAAGGACTCTGGGTTTCCAGATGAGGGAAATAACTGTGGTAGTTTAAGGGCAATGCTCCGAAGGTCACAGATACAAAGTTTTAGCAGCAAGGCACAGAAAAACTCTGTGGTATGTAGAAGCAGTACACAGGAGATCTGGCTGCAGTATCCATGGAGTCCCTCTCCAGGTGAAATCAGAGCCATCCAGGACAGAAGGAGAGTAAACAAGAGTGAAAAAGAGGACGCAAAGAAAAGGGGAAGAATGAGAATCAGTGGAGAATTGGGAAGATAAGATAATCTCTAATCCTGATCAGGAATGAAGAGCAGAAACCAAGAAGCAGGGCAGTGTTCTGCTGCCTCCTCTGCCCTCTGTCACCCCACTGCTGAATATATCCCCTGTCATGGTTGTGTCTAGATGCCCCCCAATGCCCCATGCAGTCATGAGCGGGCTTCTAGAGGTTTTGCTTGATTCAAGTTTATGGGTGTGAGTGCTACACCTGCCCTGGGGTGGGCTGCCTGCATACACTATAAGGGAGGAAAAGAGTCTTGCAGCTGCTCCTCCTCTTTGCTCTTATTGCTTTTGCTGTTTTCTGCAGCCATGAACTATTGCCCTCTGTCACGTGCCACTCTCCCTCGGGGCCAGCCGAGTATGGACTGAAACCTCCACAAACTGTGAGCTAAGTAAACCTTTCTTTTCTTAATTTTGGGCATCAGGTATTTTGTCGCAGCAATGAGAGAAAAGTAACCAAGACACATGGTATTTCTTACAGATCTCAGCAACATGCTGAGACTGCTGTGCAGAAGCAGTGAGGACATGACTCAGCCAAGGGCACAGGCAGCAGGGAGGCCAGAGGGGCTGCTGAGCTCCCAGTTAGATGGACAAGGTTGGCATGAGGTCATGGGTTCTGGGGGCTCCATTTGCTTGTTCACAGCAAGGCTGACCTCCCCGCTGCTGGAGGTCTGAAGGCTCAGGAGTCCCTTGAGCTCCCTTAGCCTCTAGCTGCATCCTCCCTATCCACCTCTCAACCCATCATTGGCTTTTTTATAGGGAGCAGCTGCAACCTTTCTTACCAGTTTTCACCCTTGTGTATCTTTTCTAAGCCTTCTGGCATTCAAGTGCTCTGCAGAGGCGTGAGAGGCAGTGAGAGGGAAGCGAGGGGTGCAGAAGGCCGAGGCGGCAGCTCCATTCTGTGTCATGGCCACTTGCTCTGCTAATTATCTTGAGGGTAATGAGGTGGGTCAGGCCAGGGATGATAAAAATAGGAAGTCATTTATGAGGCCCTTAGTGGGTGCCAGGCTCTGTGCTATAAGCATCCTCTCATGGCTTTCCATTCGAGAGTCATAGCAACTGGCATTTGGGGAATATTCTGGGTATAAGTAATAGAAACTCAAGCCAAACATCTTGGGGCGAGACATATTGGCCCATGAAATGGTAAATGCAGGGAAACTAAGCATAGCTGGTTTGAAAGTCTTCTAAATCTTGCCTTTTTCTTCCTATGCTGCTTCTAGCTGGCTTCACTCTCAAGCAGGTTCGTATCCCCTCACCCTTCAGTGGTGTCTAGTCAGTTACAGGGGTGCCAGTGACCTGCTCAGCAACCTCACTGGGTAGAGAGGTTATCTTTCCCAGTGGTTCGTATTGTAATTGTATTTCCAGCTGGGATTCTACGTTCCTCTCTGAAGCACCGCTGAGTGTTCCGATTGGTTAAGCTTTGGTCATGTGCCCACCTCTGGAGTTGAGGGTGGAGTTAGCTTCATCTGAAACACACAGAGGGAGGATGGGGAGTAGTGGTTCCCCAAGGGAAAACTCTATACATTCTTGCTACTAGATGGGATCTGTGTCTTAGGAAGGAGAGATAAGAGATGGGAGGTCCCTTAGGAATTGATGTTCTTATTATTCTCCATTTACAGTTAAAAAGGAGAGATCCAAACAGAGAACATTATTTTCTTAAGACCACACAACTAGTAAGTGACAAGATGATGACTGGAAACCCATTCCATTTGATTCCAGAGCATGAGTTTTTGACTGCCACCCCAAGTAGCTGATTCAACAAAAGAGTATGTTACTGGGTCTCATAAGTGATATATCAATAAGTAGTGATCCAACAGATAGTGATCCACTTATTGGAAATGAGTCTTGATTCAGGAGTTGAAGGGATTGATTCTACTTCTAGGCTGCTAGTTGTTAGATATGGAACTTTAGACAAGAAACGCAACTCTGAGGCTCAGTTTCCTCATCTATGTGTAGGCCAGAGGAGCATCCCTCCAATTTGCCTCATAGGGTAGCTGATTGGGTGTAAAAGTGCCTCTGAATTGGCTCTTTCTTCTGTGTGGCATGATGTTTCCTTTGGGTGAAATTAAGTGCCCCTCCTCTATGCTGTCACTGTGATACATTTACGAGTTTTTTTCTTCTTGAAGGAATGCATGGATTATGCTCAGTCATTATCTCAATAAAGACTTTGAATATTTGCTCTGTGGTAGACATCATGGTCTGTGGTCCATCTAATGCCCAGCCAGAGTAGGCACTGGGTGGCTTTTCTTTAAATGAAACCTTGCTATTATCCTCCCAATTCAGAGGTGAGTGCTCTCATGCCTCCTGTATAGTACTACTTTTAACAAAACCACTAGAGAGAGGTATAGTCCAACCTTCATGGTGCAACTGAAAAAAATCACAGTATGGACTTTGGGGAAATGTTAAAAACCTTAGTAATGAAGAAAGAGACAGTTGAGAGAATTGATAAAAGATTGTTCTTGGGTAGGAAGTGACCTCACTGATAGACACAGCAGGTTGGACAGCTTTGGAGACTATGTAACACCCTAACTGAATCAGCGTGTTTTGGTGTGGAGGGCCCACCCGAGGATTGTTACCAACAGCATAAAAAGAGAAGTAGAGGGGAAAATGATATGCTGTTGATTCTCCTGAAGATTCTTTGGCTTCAGCCTCTCATCCTTCAGCCTTCCAGCATAGACTCTTCAGTCTTGCAGCATGGGCATGTTGGCCTCGGGATACAGACTTGCATGAGACCCTGCAGTGAACGCCAAACCTCGGACTGAAACCTTTAGTCTCCAGCGTGCAGACACGCTCTGCACACTTCCTCATCCAACTCTGTGGCTGACCATTGTAAGCCAATCTTGTAATTTAGTATACACTTGTATGATTTGTATTATGCCTGTTTCTGTGGTAAAACACTGGCTGATGCAGGGACAAAGTTGCTGGGAGACTCTGAGGAGTCCATGTGCATGGCTAGGCACATCCATCAGCTCGATCTAGTTCTGTCTTGCAAAGGTATCCTGAAGAGTTGCGTGTTCTTGCTTTAATGTTTTCTTGAGTGCAGCAAGCCCAGTTCCAAGATTGATGCCATCTGTGTGTGTGGCTACATGGAGACAGCAGAGAAGCTCCCATTCACAAGTTAGGGATTAGGTGTGATAGTGTTTGCTCTGTCACCTCCTCACCACGTAAGTCAGGCAAGTGTTCTTCTCTCTATCTGTCTCAGGTATTGCACCTGTAAAAAATAGATGTTATTTGAGTAAGATTTATTGAGTGATCACATGTGCAAGGCACTGTGCTAATCTCTTTACTTACCAATTCTGTGGATTGGACGCTATGATCTATGTCATATTTCGGTGAGACACTGGAGGCTGTGTTTTCTGTAACTTTTAATGAGAGTGGGGAAAGCCCTGTGGGCCCAAGGAGGAGACCCAGGTGAAGAGTCGTGACAGAGGATGCAAGAGGTCTTGTATGGTGTGAAGTCATAGAGGGGTCTTCTCATCAATGGTAAGGAATTTGGGCTGCTGCTGGTGTGTGGGGACTTTTGCCCTACCCATTAATCCCTCCTTCTTTTCACTCCTCTCCACAAACTGAAGGTCACTCTTGGAGGTGAATTGGTCAGTTTTACAAGTCAAGCTTCTGCTAAGCCAAGAGGCAGTATGGTTAAGTGCCTGGATTTTGGATGGTCCATGATTTTGCTTAGGTTTTACTCCCGGCTTTAACACTTACTGCCTGCACAAATTATTGTTAATACATTCCCTCAATCTACATTTATTTATTTATTTATTGTTATGAGACAGGGTCTTGCTATATAATTCAGGCTGGTCTTGAACTCACCATGTAGCCCAGGCTGGTCTCAATCATCCTCTTTCAACCTCCCGAGTGCTGGGATTATAGGCAATATGCCACCATGCCCAGATATCAACTAATATTTAGAGTGTCTACAGTATGCCAGATGAAGATCTAGCCAATAAAGGATGACACTATGAATAAAATGGACAAAATTCTTCCTCCCTGAGGGACATAAACTAAACAAATAACAAAAGATGGGCCTTGAAGATACTTTTAGTGGAAGCCTGGTGGCTCCTGAGGAGGCTGGTGAGGGCTTCAGAAAGAGACAGCAAATGTTGATGTGGAGGTCTGGGGACTCTTGTTCTATAATTGTGGGAAAGGTTTGCACCAGGAGTGTCTATGGTGGTAGAGAAAGCAGAATACATTCCTCATGAATGGGTGCATTTGGAAAGGATATTTCCAGGAAAAATATCAAAAGTACCAAGTTGTTGCTTATAGCTTTATATGGTAAGACCAAAGAGATAGATGATGAGTTAAGAAGATGATTTGATTTAGGCATCGGGAGGGGCAGGAAAAAAGGGGGAACTAAGATATGTCATGTAAAGGTATAAATTCCCTATGATGAATGTGATCATTATGCATATCTAAATTGCACCAATAAACTTAATTATAAAAAAAATGATTTAATTTAAATAAAAACCTGGAGTCAATACAAAGGAAACAAAGCTAGTTGAGTTTACAAATGGCAAAGATCTATTAGATTAAAAAGGGCCTCAGGGCCGAATACCACATCTAGGGTAGGATTATATGATCCTTTGTTAAGAATTCAGAAAGATGAGGGTACCTTTTGAACTGGCAAAAGGCCCTTCAGGATCTTCCATGCATCACCCATAAATCCTCCCTTTCAAACACTGGGGCATCTGAGGATTTTAAAGGTTCCTGCTCTTCCAGCCCTCAGTTGTCTGAGTCTTCCTAGCACAGGTACCAGACATACAGATGAAGAAAACTCTGAGGTGATCCAAGCCCCAGTCACACTGACTGCGACCACATAAGAGATCCCAAACTAAGGCTTTGTGGCTGAGCCTTGTCAACCCACAGCACCAGGAGTGACATCAATGATTGCCATTGTTTTAAGCCACTGTTGGGGGAGGTTTGTTAATCAGTAGTATAAGCAGGTCATGTCATCAACGGTGTTGGCAGTGTAGCATTTCTCGAGCGAGGTCCCTGTTACCAGCCCCAAGGGTTCTCATTCAAGTCTCTGACAGGCATTCTGCAAGTTTTAACATTGGTACTTTCTTGGTATTATCAGAAAACATCAGAGGAAAGTCTCAGGCAATAAGCAGGATATGTATAGCTCACATGGTCCTGATATGACCTGCTGACTGCAGTATCCAGAGGGTGCAGTTGCCATTTAAGTCACTGGCAAAATGACCAAGTTTGGCCATGATATCACACAGGGTAGGCAGTATATCCATGTGACAATGAGACAGCACTGATTTAAAGACCCACCTCCATGCATTAGTGTGATGGATTGCATCTTCAAATGATGAGCTTAGCCATAAAATGGGCATGATAATGTCTCTGTTGTGTCCCCAGAACAGCTGCAGGTCCACAGTAGATCCTCAGTAGGCAGCGGCTCCCAGCACAGAGGTGTGTTATTACTTTGACACAGCATAAGGAAGTGGACGCATGGTAGTGAGTCAGAGACCAGGTATAGAAATCCCTGGAAAAAGAAGTAGGAGCCAGAGTGAAGAGGGGAAGCCTGAGGAAATGGCTCTGCTAGCACAGTGCCAGGACCTCAGAGAAGCGATGTGTTGGAAATGTCATGGTTACTCAAGCGAAAAAAATCAAATTAAACTTTGCATCCAGGAGTGGGGCCGCTCTAGCCTGGAAACAATGTCATCTTCTCTGGAAAGGCTGCTGGGTGCTCTCAGCTCCCCCAAAGCCAGCAGCTGCCAAGGAGGAGTATTGCATTTTCAGGGGCTGGGTGCTCTCTGGGACATGGTGCTTGAGCCTCTTAGGTGGTTTCATGTGATGACAGCTGTCCTTTGCTCTTTCTTGAGGTGAAGCCTCATTTTCTAGAGGAGAGGTTTTGTTTAGCATATACATCCCTTGCTGCTTAGAGAGAGGGATGGATAATGACATAGTCACAAGAAAGCAGTAAAGGACTGATTTTTAAAAACAGTTTTTTTAAAAAAAATTGTGGCTGCAGAATGCTTTGATCAAATGACATCTTACTACAAACTCTAACAAGGGAGGCAGATCTTTATAGGAAATCTTTGCTGCAATGACTTGGGATAGCATTTTGGTGGTACCTAGCACTGTGAGAGAAACATAGGCACTTAATGACAAGTGATTTCACTTGTCATTACGCCACTAGAGAACTGCTTTGCATACCTTAACGGGCAGACAAGAAATCTGGGGCTCTGATTAAAACACAGACCTGCATTCTGCCCGTCTGAGATGGAGCCCGAGTGTCTTAGTTAATTTTCTCTCATTGCTGAGACAAAATACATGATACCCAGAATTAAGGAAGGAAAGGTTTATTTAGCTTACAGTTTGTGGAAGTTCCAGTCTGTAATCAGCTGGCTCCAAGGCAGGGCGGCACACGGCAGAGGGCAACAGCTCATGGCTGCAGAAGATAGCAAGAGCAGCAAAAGCAAAAGGGAGGAGCGGAGACAAGCAACCTCTTTCTCTCCCTTACATATGCAGGCTGCCCGCCCCAGGGCAGTGTAGCACTCACACCCATAATCCCAGCATTGGATCATGAATCAATCATAAACTCTAAAAGCCACCCCACGACTGCATGAGGCTTTGGGGGGACACTCAGACACAAACCATAACACCAAGGTTCTGCATCTCCACCTGCTCCCTGTGGTCCTGCTGCTCCTGCCACTGCCCATGCTTTGAGCCGTGAGGCCCTAGAGAACTGTTTTCTAAACTTTTTACTTTAAATTTTGGCTATGACTGCCAGTAAGAAATATCTTCTGTATTGCAATCCAGCATATACTTATCTATAATTGAAACAGAGGTTTTATGAGGCAATACTTAGTATATAATGCATTCATGTGTTTTGTCTTCTGTTTTGCACACACACGAAAAGCTATGCTGACCACAAAGCCACCAGAATGATTTCATTATTCACCAGTGGCTCTCAAACCATACTTTTAATGAAAAGAACCCTGGAGAACTTCTCAGACAATGCAGACCAGGAGATGTGAAATTTCACTGATGCATTGTTTATAATAATAAAAAATGAAAAAAAGCAAAACAAAGCCAGTGACTTGAAATGCCTACCCACAGGAGAGCATGTCAATAGATCTGTGATGTACACACACAGGAGAGCCATGAAAACCAATGAATCAGAGCCACATGAATCAGCATCTAGCTCAACAACAGTGTTAAATAAAAACACAAGTTGCTGAGGTATATATGTATAGGATACAATTTATATACAATTTAGAGAGAGGCAAAAATCCTGTTTATCACTTAAGAATTTATATATATATATATATATGCAGTGAAGATACAAAATCTCTCAAGGAGATGATTAACACCAAATTCAAGACAGTGTTTGCCTCTTGGGGGAGAAAGAGGAGTGCAGTGGGAAGACCTTTGCAGTTTCATTAGTATATGTAAACTTCATTTGCCATGATGGTGATGAGCTCATAATGCTCATTAATCGCTATCTTTTTTTGCAGGCTTGAGGCATTTTATAGTAATTGCCATTAAAAAAGGAAAGAAAGTGAAAGGAAGTTCTTGAGTGGAAACAGAGGGTTCTATTAGTTTCCCAGAGCTGCCATAACAAATAGTAAAAACTTGGAGGTTTAACACAGTGGAAATTTACCCTTTTGCCCTCCTAAAGTCTGCAAGTGTGAAGCCAAGCTGTTGGTAGAGTTGGTTCCCCCTGGAGGTTCTGAGGGAGAGTCTGTCCTATGCCTCTCTCAAGTTTCTGGTGATTGCTGACACCCCATGGCGTGGGTCTCCATGGCCCCAGTGTCTATCTCCACCCTCATGTGGGCTTCCCTCTGTGTCTCCCCTCCTCTGCTCCTCTGGGAAGGAAGTGGAGAGGCCGGCCCTAAGTGTCCAGTATGATCTCATCTGGAGATTCTTATTCATATCTGCAATGACTTCGTTTCCATATATGTTCACATTCACAGGTGCTGGGACTTAAGTTTTGGATGTGTCTTTCTTGAGATATGAAATTCAACCTATGATGGGGTGTAAAACCTTTCCCCCGAATATAATTATGATCTAGTGGTTATTGCAGGATTTCTCAGCCTCAGCACTATTAACGTATTGTGCTGGATAATTCTTTGTCATGCAAGACTTTGCTGTGCACTGAAGCAGGGTTAGCAGTATACCTGGCCTCTACTCATTAGAAGCCACATTACCATGCACCAGCCACAGCAACTCAGACATGGTCAAATATCTCCTGGATGGGGTTTCAAGATAAAAGGTAGGTCTTGTAGTTAAATATGAACTTCAGATAAACAATGACTATTGTGGTGTGCTGTGAATATTACATAGGGCATACTTCCACTAAAAGTTATTTCAGGGGACTGAGATGGGAGGGTCAAATTTGAGGCCAGCCTGGGGAATTCAGTGGGACTTTGTCTCAAAAATAAAATAAAATAAAATAAAATGAAATAAAGGGCTAGGAAAGTAACTCAGTGTAAGGCCCTAGATTCCATCACTAGTACAGAAAAAAGAAAAAAAATATATATGTATATATGATCTATGGCTTGTGCTGAGTATCCTGATATTTTGCCAAATTTGGCTCTACCCTACCTAGGGGTCAAAACTTACCCTGGGTTGAGAAGACTTGGTTGAGAACAGTTGTTATAAATTCATACTTATCAAGTGTTTAATCTGTGCTCCCAGCATACCATGCGCTGTCCACAATTCATTGCATTTATACCTTGAAACAAATCTGAGAAACAGGTATTATTACTTCGGCAAGTAAGTACATAGAAGGGTTCAGTTTGAACTCAGATCCGAGTTTACATGGACACTGAGCTGTGTCTGAGGAATCACTTTGGCAAAACTGTGAGCGCTCTATGTGCTCAGGGGAAAATGTCAGTGATGTCAAGACTATCAGGGTGAGATGTACTGGATTTGACAGAATGAGAATGCAAAAGGAGGATGGCTAGAAGGCAACCTAAGAGGATACAGGAAGAGCTATTCTTTGAAGAAAGTATATTATGGATGAACCTGACATGTGGGAATATTTGCCAAGAAGAGAAGTTGAATTCTTAGTTGTGGAAGGACCACAGTGTTTGTCAGACATGGTTGGAATATTAGCATAGCCTTGAGTGATAATGTGGTGATGACAGTATCTGACAGTGTGTATGTGGTGTGTCCTGGTATTGCTCTAAGTAGGAGCCTTACATTATCTCATTTAATTCTTAGATGATGCTCTTAGAGTGAGACATTTTACAAGTGAGGATGCTAAAATTAAGAGAAGCTAAGAAAAGTGTCCCATACTGCAGGAGGTTCTCCAGGTGGGCTTGCGACTGGCCCAGTCCTTTTCCCGCTCTCACTTGCAGTTCCCAAGAATAACTGTAGAATGTGTTGGGACAAAGAGGGACTGGCTGGATCAGCTGGGACTATTTCAGCCCCTCCTAGAAACAGGATGTCATTCAGTGCTTTAGCCCAGCATGTTAAGTGGCTCCTGGGCCTAAAATCCAGGGCAGGCTGCTTTTGGGTGGTACCTCAGCTGTGGTACAAATGAGGCTCCATCTGCCCTGGGCAGCTATGCTGAACCTCAGGGGCCCAGATTATAATGATTCCAGGCTTCCTCTGTCCCTTGCTACCTATCTGTAATTAACAAACCCGTGATGCATGTAACTTCATGTATGTGTTGTATTTCACCAGACTACAGCAAGTGGTAACCAGAGCACAGCGAACCTGCTTCGCACATATTATGAGCTGGTGAGGACAGAGCTGGGACGCTCACCAGTGACTGCTGGTCTCTGGAGTTCATATTTTGCCATCGCTATTCTGTATCATCTCTCATCGATGCCGCATTCAAGTCTCCATTTCCTTTTGTCTCCAGTGGGAATAAGCACCCTTGGCTCTTATGGAGGCTGAGAAGTCAGTGATGATTGTGTCTAAAGCGTAGGGTGTAGCACAGAGCAGCTGGTGGTTATTGTTATTATTAAGGGAAGGGGCATGGACCTGCAGCAGGGTCTTACTACCCCTGTTGTAGGCTCTGTGTGTTCATCAGGATTGTCTCTTACTCATCTTGGTTCACTTCATTTTTAAACTAAAGTCTGTTGATCACTCACTATGTCCCAGTGACTGTTCTGATCCCTATATAGGCGGCTGTGACTAAGACAAAATTCCCGTCTTTAGGAATCTAGCATTTCCTTTCCAAGCTCAGAGCCCATAGTAAGCACTCAAGAAATGCCTGCTGAAGGAATAAATGTACGTAGCAAGTAAGTCTTGCTTTTCCAACGCAAGGGTAGAATAATCTGTAAAAGTTACTGAGCAGCCCTCCCATTCCTCCTCCCTTCATAATAACAATAACCACCTGCTACTCAGGGTTAGACCCTCTGCTTTAGATACAGTCACTCATTGACTGGCCTCATGGATCAGTGCTGTCCTCCAGTGAGGGTGATTGTACCCATCAGAGGGATGCGGTTATGACATATTCATTGCAAGGGCTGCGTGGCTTAATTAACCAGTATTTGTAAAGTGCTTTCAAAGCCATAGATGAAAAGCAAGGCAACATTGCCTTGTGCTACTGGTATTAATAATTTACTCTACTCCTGCACCTGGACTTTCAAATATGTTTCTTGACATGTGAAGCAGTAGCCGCTAGTCTTGAGATAATTAAATCCTACATTAAGATCATCTGCTTCTTGATTAGTGCAAAAACAAGCTCTTTTCTTTCTGCTGGGCAGCTTGTTTCCCTCATTCCCAGGTGAGCTACCTTGTTTTGGAAACATCTGCTGTTGAGACAGTAACTTCCTCTCTGTGTATCTATCATTTAAGGAAGGTATTTCAACCAAAACCTTCCCAGGGCCTTATCAAAGCCTAGGAAATAGAAGGGCCACAAGATCATTTGCATAATTAACTTTTGATTGCCTGTGATTGCATCACCTATCTTGGTCTGTGAAGTTGCATATTACTTGATTTTCCAAAAACTTTGTCATTTCTGTTTATATCATTATAGACACGGCAAGGGTCTCAGGTCACACGAGACTTGTTTTAGGGTTAGGAGGAAGGGAAGTTAGTACCTTCTATGTGTTTACAAATGTAATTTCACTTAAGTTACTGGTGCTCAATTTTGGCTACATGCTGGAACATACTTAAACATGGGTCTCATGCCCAGAGATGATGTGATTTGTCTGGCTGGGCAGGGAGCCTTAGCATCAGGAGCTTCACAGCTTCCCTCCCCAGGTGGTTCTAAGATGCAGCAAAGACTGAGAACTACTGATCTAATCATTATAACAGACCAATGCGGTTTTGCTCCCTGGCCCATGTTAAAGCATGGAAACCAAGGCCTGGAGAGTTCGGCGGGAGCCATTTATCATTATTAATGTAACAGTTAATCATTTTGGCACCTGTGTGCCAGGATCTGTGCTAAGTACATTTAATGTGTGTTTAATTCTTGCAATGACTAGGCAGGGATTAATAGCCTTTTTATTGCAGATAAATAAATAGAGGTGTAAAAAGTACCTAGTCTGCCTAAAGTCCCTTTATCAGCCAGAGATAACCTGTAGGGGAGAAGAGATTGTGTGTGGATCAGATTAGACTGTGTTGGGATTTGAACTTTGGTGTAATTCTCTGGCTCATTCAGGATCCAGCTCCGGAACTCCTTGAGGATCGCAGTTTTGTCTTCCTCAGGGCTCCTCAAGGGTTAGCAGTATGCTGGGGTTTTAGAAGTGATCTGGAAAAGACTAAAGGTTGCATGGAGCGATTAGGGCCAAGGATTAGACTTTCCAGGCACAAGGAGCAAGACTTTTCCACTTGGAGGGCAAGTTCTTTCTTCCTGTCTCCTCCTCAAATACTTTGGAACTCTATGCTAGAGACAGAAAGGAGGGTTACATAGCAACTATCACTTGCCAGTAGATGCTGGAGCTTTGAATTAACCTGCGGAAGTTGGGTTTTGCACCCTGCCAACAGATTCAGCACAGCAAAGCGAGATGATAACTGTTTTCTAAGAGGGATTTTCTTGTCCTCATCTGGGAGACAGCAAGAGGAGGAGAATGTTATCACACTTGCTCAGCCACATGTGCTCCTGGAGAGTGGGCACTTTGGTGTCTCGCCACTCACATATAAATTCATTCATTCATTCCTTGTTGAGCTCCTGCCAGGTGCCTGGCATTATTGTAGATGCTGGAGCACTTTGGCAAATGGGGCCAGGCCCCCTTATCCATGGTGACCTAAGCAAGGAGAAGCAGCAAGCCATGTGTAGATCTGGCAGAGTAGTGTTCCCAGCAGAGGGGACTGTACTACACAGTCCTGAGCTGGGACCAAGCTGGGTGGGTTTAAGGAGCAGTGGGGCAATGTGGTGTGTAATGGGTGAAGTCAGGAGAGGGCCAGAGCGGTGGGCCAGGGCCAGATCGTACCATCCCCTGTAGCTGAGATGAGGCATTTGAATGATACTCTGAGTGAAAGAGGAAGCTGTTGGATGAGTTTATAAGTGAGGGGACAGGATCCAGATTATATTTTGGATCACTCTGGCTGCTACTGGGAGAATAGATTGTAGGGGGCTGGCATGGAGGCCTGGGGCTGAGTCAGGAGGTGCTGGAACAATCTAGGTGAGAGACGATGATGGTTTGAAGCAGGTGGTGGCAATAGAAGTGGTTGCCTATGGCATCTGTTTTGAAAGTACAGTCAGTAGGACTTGCTGGTTGCTTCCCTGGATTGAGTGGGGAAAGCAAGAACAAAAGAAGGAATCACCGGCTCTGGTGGGTTAGGCTGAGGGCGAATCGCTTCACGTCCAACTAAGTTTGCCAAAGCATGTCCTATTTTGCTCTCTTGTTTAGAAATTTCTCAGTAGCATAGGGAAGGTTCGGAGCTGTCCTGCAATGATATCGCTTAACTTTGGCTAACACAGCATTGCTCCAACCTACTGGATCAAGTAATGTCTGTCTTTGCCCCACAGAATGTGTGGGAGGATTCTGCAGACTATTACTTGAATAACATCCAGTATTAGTGTGTTAAGATCATGTATGTTTGGGTGTGTGTGTGTATGTGCGTGCGTGAGAGAGAGAGAGAGAGAGAGACAATGTCTGTGTTTCCCACCGAGGTTGGAGAAGTGACTGAGAGCTCAGCGCTTTTCTAAATTCTGATAGATGTGCTTTTATTCCTTGCACCTCCAAATCTTTTCCAAATTTAAGCCACCATTGCCTTCAATTTCATTAGTATTCCTGCCCCCAGTCTAACTCAAGCCTATCTGCACTACGTCAGAGGCAGCTAATAGGAAAATCTGACTGCCACTCCACTACCTAAAACCTTCAATGGCTCCGTATTACATTCAGGATAAATTCCAAATGCTTCACTCTGCCTTTACCACACATTTCACATTTTGCCTACATTCCCAGATACCTTTGGCTCTATATGCTAGGTAAACTGAATTTTCTAAAACTTCTTATATTGTCTTTCACCTCTGAGCTTTTGGACTTGCTCTTCCCTCTACTGGAATATTGTGCGACCTCGCTCTGCTCCAGTTTAGGTGTTACCTTGCGCAGCACTGCTCTTGGAGGAATCTCCTGACTTCTCATGCCTGAGTCCGACCATTGTTTTCATGGCATCTTTAGCATTTGCAGCATGTGTCATAGGCCTTTTTGCTGGTCTCCTTTTCCTGCCAAGGGTTGAGTTCCATTAAGGCATGGCTTATTGCTCTGTTCCCGCCAGTGCCTAGCATACGCCAGGAACAAAATGATAAATGTTGAGTGAATCTGCTTTGGGTGAGCGAATGCAGGGGTGACTGTTACTCTCTGGATCCTTATCAAGAGAAAGAAGCTGCTGACCAGTCTCCATTATTCTGCTTCTTATGTCTGGATGCCAACGTCTGGACCTGTGTAAATTATCACAGGGCTAGGAGGCTTGAAGGTCGCTTGGTCCCTCTTTCTGTCATTAGACTGAATCTCTCTTGGACAGCATCGATGGTTTGATGTTCTCTTGTCAAGACAGGAAGTGTGGAGGTCATGGACAGTGACCAAGCCATCCATTCAGTTCAGCAGTCTTCACTGGGAACACAGACATGGCTCAGATGTAGAGGATTATGCAGCCAAGAAGATAAAGTCACAATAAAGGTCACAGAAGAAAATGGTTAAGTGGGTGATTTTGGAGCATTTTTTGGGAGCATGGAAGAGGGAGTAATTAACATGGCCTAGAACCAAGGAGGATTGAAGAAGCTCTCTGAGAAAAAGTAACACTTAACCTGATCTCTTAAGGGTGAAAAGGATTTTGCCAGCTGCAAATCTAAGGAAAGGAGTGTGGAGGGTGGGTGCTCAGGCAGGATAAGGGCATGATTGAGGGTGTTGGTGGCATGTTTGAGGAACAGTGAATCATATATATGTAGGATCCAGGCAGGGTTGAAACTGAGACTCTATTAGTGGGATACTTTGGCTTATAAATAAAAGAAATCCCTGCCAGGAAGCATTCAAGCATTAAGAAAAAATTCTGTTGCATCACAAGAGTTTTGGAGAGAGATGTTTCTGTAGTGGCCAGTTCAGCAACTTGATGTCACCAAGAAGTCAAGCTTTCTCCCCCATATTTCTACACATAGTCATGTTGATGAATGAATTCAAGGCTGTACTCTCTCCTGTTGGTTTGTCTTTCTTTCTGATAAGTCACAAGGTAGCCCGCCCCCCTCGTGGGAAAACTTTAACTCTCAATATTTCTCTCCTTCCCTTACCTGTTCCACTTCAGTTCCTCTCGGCCACAAAAGCTGTCCCCGCCCTCATTCACTCTGGCAGTTCACCTGCTCGGGTCATTCTGACACGGGCAACTCCTGCCTGTTCGGGCTTTTCTGGCCTGGACGCCCTCCCTGTCGCTCGGGGCTTGGCCTGTTCTGGCCCAGGGACATCTCCTCACCCCACCCCACCCCTGCCAGAAAAGAGCTTAAAGGCCCACGCTTTCCTCATCTCGGAGGCTACCTTGGTCCTCTAGGTAGTCTGCTACTCTGTCCCTCCCCCAGTAAAGACTTCTCTAGTGTCAGAAGGTCTGGTCTGCTTCTGTGTGGGATCTCGGTTTCTATCACTTTCTTCCTTTCTTACTAATCAGTAAGGTGAATATTTTCCAGTGGCCCCAGCAACCCTCTTTTCCCCAATGCTATTGGCCAGGGTCATATCCCACACCTGAAACTGTGCAAGTCCCTGGAGAGGGACATGTACTCACCATGCATGCCTTAGGCCAATCAAGACTCATACCTGCATTCAGGGCAGGGAAAGGTACCCCGGGCACCTGAGGCTCAAGAGAAGACTGGAATCAGAGGTTTATGAACAGGAGACAGGACACCAGTAGGATGGGCAGCCAATTTTGGTCACCACAGGAACTTGGAGCACCCATGCTTTGTCCAAGGCTCCAGCACAGTGTGGCCACTACCTAACATGCCTGACCCCTTCCCAACTGCTGCACTGAGGATGTCAACTTCCAACAGTGTCAAATGTGGAGGTAGCAGCCTCACTAAGGCTGCTAACTAGTGCCCACAATTGGGTAAGGCCAGTTCCTCTGTCTATGTTTATGTGTAAATGCATAATTATTTATATATTTCTCCTATTGTAGATATATTTATATAATTATAATATTTACATTCCATTTATAAGTTAAATGTATATTATATATATATACATGTAAAATATGTGTCAAGTATAAAGTACATGATCGTTTGTCTACCTGTTTATCTGTCTCCAGTGTTTGGTTTTCTTCTCCCACTGAACGCTGATTGGTGCAGAAGGATTTTTATCAGAGTAGCCGTGGTACTTACTGAACGCTTTTTAAGTGTCAGGACTCTGCAGGGTATTTGAGGCATGTGATTTTACTTAATCCTCACAGTAATTCTACCAGCAGGGACTGCTGTCCCCTTCTCACAAATGAGCAGCACAAGTTCAGACAGGTCCAGTCACTTGCCTGTCATCATAGATCTGGAGGCCTTGGAGCTGGGGTGTCAGCCTGTGGTTCCACAGTCTGAGTTTTAAACCACCACACTGTGCGGCCTCCTTGGAAAACACTTTCTAGCTAGACTTATTTACATCAGGATTTGCTATGGTTTGTGTCTACATGTCCCGCTCAAAGCCTCATGCAGTCATGGGGCGGGCTTTTATAGTTTATGATTAATTCATGATCCAGCGCTGGGATTATGAGTATGAGTGCTACACCTGCCCGGAGGCGGGTAGCTCGCATACAATATAAGGGAGGGAAAGAGGCTTGCTTGCTGCTGCTCCCTTTTGCTCTTGTTGCTTTGCTATCTTTGGTCACTGTGAACTGTTGCCCTCTGCCATGTGCCACTCTGCCTCGGAGCCAGTCAAGTATGGACTGAAACCTCCATAGACTGTGAGCTAAATAAACCTTTCCTTTCTTAATTTTGGGTGTTGGGTATTTTGTCTCAACAGTGAGAGAAGAATAACCAAGACAGGATTCAGTCTTATGGACACTCTAAAGCATGCACAATGGACAGAGGGGAAGATGAGTGTGTTTACTTTGGAAACAGGATTTGCTTTGAAGGTCATGATGTTTTCAGGGGTCTGATTTACATGCAAATGTGGTGTTTTCATTGGCTCATTAAAGAATCCCCTCTGCTTGGCCTTCTGGAAGGGCATTCATGTTGCAAATGTGTGTTTCTTTCAATGAGAAGATGACTCCACCATTCCCATGAAAGGTGTATTGTGACTCTATTGACCATGTGCACACTGCTTCTCTACTAGTCACTCTTTTCGGCTCTGAGGTACGCATTTTGCAGGGACTGAGCCACATGAGGGGCTAGAGAGGCTGATTTGAAGTTAACCAGGTCAGGGACAGTCTTCTGGGTCAATGTAGTGCATGTACCACTGGCTATACATTAGGTAGCACTGAACAACACATACAGTTGAATTGCATTGTCTTTTTTTTTTTTTTTTTGAATTGCATTGTCATTCCCCTTTAAATGCTTAGTCTGCTGCTGATGGCTGGCAGAAAGTGTGTGTTTGGTGCTTTTGTATCTCGAACACTTCTCTAATGGTGGCCAATCTGTCTTTGAACAAGAAAACAAGTCCCAGCATGAAAGTCTTCAGTGAACAGCTCATTTATAGAGCATTTTGCAACATGTAATGTATTGCACTTAGTTTTCAGCATTTGACCAATAATAAGGGCAGGGGATAATGCTTTTCTACTTATATATGTCAGACTGTTTCTACATAAGACATGAATCAATTTAAAGTTATGCATGAATAGTGCAGGTGGTTCTGCCTTAATGGAGGTGTGCTGTGTATACAAAATGCAATCTTCGGCTGAGGATTTAGCTCAGTGGCAAAGCGCCTGCCTGGCAAACGCGATGTCCTGAGTTTGATTCCCGGTACCTGCCCCCCTAAAATGCAATCTCACTGTTAAAGACAGCATGAGTATGAGCATGTACGTATCTCATCTATAATGTTTAATATTGTAACATGTTTATATCATATTTGGGATATATTAGGTTAAGTGAAATAACCTGGGTGTGGTGGCACATGCCTATATTTCCAGTTACTTAGGAGGCTGAGGCAGAAGGGAATCACAAGTTCAAGGCCAACTTGGGCAACTTAATAAGACCCTGTCTCAAAATAAAAGTTAAATAAAAAACTGGAGGAATGTAGCCCAGTGCAAGGCCCTGTATTCAGTCCCCAATACAGAAAAAAAAAATGTTGAAGTTCATTTTAATTCTTTCTCTTTTACTTCTTTAAATGGTGAGCAGAAAATGCAACCGTACAGATGTGGCTCATTTTTAGTGTGTTTGGATAATGCTGGTAGTTAGGCCGTGAGACCTGCAGAAGCAGAGATGCTGGCTTCTTGCTGTCTATCTGCAACTTCTTTGTCTTACATCACACCTGTGGTGTAGTGAATGCTTATAAGTTTTTACTGAGCTACATTGGGTTGGTGCTTAATGCAAAGGCTATGGGTTTCTTCAGCGATTGGTTTAAAATCCAACTATCATTGTTATTTCTTGGGCTTTACTAATATTTCCTGAAAATCTTTAAGAACTCTCTTCCTATCTTTTTGGAACTGTTTCAGGTAATGGTTTAATTTAGAATTAACAAGCTGGTTATTATGGGTCAATTAAATGCCACTTTATGATTTAAAACCTACTTATTCAGATTAATGACCAGTAAGTGGTTTTTCACAGCTTTTTTTGGTTGATATTGTTTAAAAATATTTTCAATTATTTACAGCTTCATTTTATATCCACTGACACGTAAATCCTTTAAAGTTAAAACAATCTTTTTTTAAGGCTATTGATCATTTAAAAACTAATTTATTATGGAAAAATAAACAGATGTAATCCTCTAAGAAGAAAAATAAATAGCAAAATGAAAACAAAACACCAAAAATACCCTTAAGGGTTTCAGAGACAATATAAGGTTTTGAGCATATAGACAGATAAAGTTACCTGAACAGTAAGCTCACATTTAAGGTTATTATATATTTTAAATAACAGCTTTATTGAGATATAATTCACACATCATAAAATTCACCCTTTAAAGTGTGCAAGTCAGTGGTTTTTTGTATATTCATAGATTTGTGCTACCATCACCATTACCTGATTTCAGAACTTCTTGGTCACCTTAATGAGGAACCCTGTACCTATAAGCAGGCCTTTCCAATTTCCCGTCTTCCTATGTCCTGGCAGCTTCATCTGCTTTCTGTCTCTATACATTTGCTATTCTGGACATTTCATAAAGATGGAATGGTACGCCATGTGTCCTCTTGTAGTTAGCTTTTTTTTTTTTTTTTAAACTTTGCAATATGCTTTTAGGGTTCAGCCATCTTGTAGTGTGTACCAATACTTCATTCCGTTTAATGGCTGAGCTATAATCCATTGGATGGATAGACCACATTTTGTTGATCTCATCAACTGATAAGCATGTGGGTTGTTGAAAAGTAACTCTATCTTTTTTTTTTTATTTTTATTTTTTTTTTATTTTAGAAACATAAAAGTACAAAAACATATTGACAAACAGACACCCATTATCATAGAAAATAGTACAATCACAACTAATCTATAGACAAGGTGATATGGTCTCAACAGTAGTTGTTGCTTTATCCATTGATATCTTCGAATTGTAGATGTATGGACCCATATACAGACAT
>PVLD010028288.1:0-13543 GCA_004027595.1 Dinomys branickii
CGCCCCGGCAGCCTGGTCCGCCCTACCACATCTCCCCCGGCATCTCAGAGAAATACGCCCAGTTTAAACTTCCCAGCCGAGGTTCCGGCATTCATGCTCACCAAGTCTGTCTCGAGCTGGTGGTGTTTATTAAGGAGGTTCGCTCCCTTGCTGCTCACCCGGTCGCCATCTTCCCCGGATCCCATATTCCTTATTAACTCTCTTTGGTGTTTTCCACCCTTTGGGAGTAAGATTTTCAAAGTAAGTATTGGTGAGCTCCCGAATTTCTACAGGCTCTGTAGTGATTTCACCATTTTTATTCCTTATTGCATCAATTTTAGTTTTTTCTTTCCTTCTTTTATAAGGTTGGCTAGGGGTTTATCAACTTTATTTGTTCTTTCCAAGAACCAACTCTTTGATTCATTAAACTTTTGTAATGTTTTCTGCATCTCAACTGCGTTAATTTCTGGCAAGATCTTTATAATAATTTCCTCCATGTTTTGAGCTTTGGGCTTGACTTGTTCTTTTTCTAAACATTTGAGGTGCAGCATTAGGCTATGTATTTCTTCTCACTCTGTTTTTCTTATGTGTGAGTTCACTGCTATAAACTTTCTTCTGAGGACTGCTTTCAGTGCATGCCATAGATTCTGATGAGTTGTATTTGCATTTATTTGTAGATAATGTTTAATTTCTTCTTGAACTTCATCTGTTACTCATTGGTAGTTCAAGATGCTATTATTTAATTTTCACGTATTTATGGAGTTTTTATTGTTCCTTTTTCATTAATTTCCAATTTCATTACACTATGGTTAGATAATATATATGGGATGTTTTCAATTCACGTGTGTTTACTTAAGAATGTTCTATGTGCTAGTATGTAGTCTATTTTAGAGAATGTTCCATGTGCAGCTGAGAACAATGTGTATTGTGATGTGGGGTGGAACACTCTGTAAACATCTACTAAGTTCACACATTTCACCTATTTTATTCAGTTCTGTTGTCTCTTTGATGATTTTTTGTTCCATTGACCTATCTCTTTGTGTCAATGGGGTGTTAAGATCCCCCGCTTACAATAGTGTTATTAGCTATTTGGTGTTTGAAGCCCACCCCATGACTATATGAGGATTTGGGGGGACATGCAGACTCAAACACCATAACAAGCATATTGTTGGATTTTGTTTCTTGATCCCCTCTGCCAGTCTGCTTCTTTTGACTGGTGAATTGAGGCCATTTAGATTAATGGTGATAACATATGTTTTGTCTTGTCTTTGTCACGTCATTTATTTACTGTTGGTTTCCTACTTTTACTCTCTGTTTAACTGCTTGCTCTGCTTGGTGGTTACTTTCCATTGTTGTTGTTAAAATTGTCATCATTTTTATCTCCTTTTAGAATATCCTTCAGTATTCTTTGTAGGACTGGTTTTGTGCTCATGAAATTCTTCAGTTGTTCTTTGTCTTGAAAATATTTTATTTCTCCTTTGAATTTGAAGGATAGTTTTGCATGGCACATCAATCTGGGTTGGAAATTATTTTGTTTTAGAACCTGGAATATTTCATTCCAACCTCTTCTTGATTTGATGGTTTCTGTTGAGAAATCTGTCATGATTCTGATGGGCTTTCATTTATAGGTGATCTGTTTCTTTTCTCTAATGGCTTTTAATATTCTGTTCTTTTGCTGTATTTCTGGGATCTTGATAATTACATGTCTGGTCATCGTTTTATTTTGGCTATGGCCAATTGGAATTCTAAATGCTTCACGGATCAGTATATCACATTTTTTTCCATGCTTGGGAAATTTCTGCTATTACTTCTGCAAATATTCTTTTTATGTCGTATGTGTTGACTCCTGCTGTTTCATTGACACCTATTAGTCCCACATTGTTTTTCTTTGCATCCTCCTCCAGGTGTTGAATTGATGTTTCCTGTTTCCTTGTTATTTTTTTAGAGATCTTTTCTTTCACAATGATTTGCTGTAGTGCTGTCTTCAAGATCTGAAAATCTATCTTTGGCTTCATTTGAGCAGTTTTGTCAGCTTTCAATGGAAGTTTTCATTTCTTGGATATTTCTCTGAATCTGTTTCATGCATTCTAGTTCTTTCCCATATTGTTCATTTAGCATTTCCATCATTTTTCTATCCTCATCTACTTTTATGTAGGTCTTCTTTAGATGTGCTGAGCAATTCTTTCAATATTGTCATTTCATTTTTTAGCTGAGGGATTATTTCTGATCTGATTTCTTCTGTGTCTGCTGGAGTTGTTCCTTTACTTCAGTTGTGACCATTTCAGAGCTTTCAGGTGGTATGTGCCTTCCAAGTTTCCTTATGTGGATGTCTCCTGGACTTGTTCTGGATAGGGTGGTGTTCTGAGATTGCAGTTTGCTCCTTCATCTTGTCATTTGGATGCCAGAGGCAAAGCATTGAGTCTCACTCTTCCCAAGCAGCTCACTGAAGGTCTCTAGGGTCCCAGGTTTCCTGGGTTTCGTATTTGGCCCACAGTGGTGATGGGAAGTGTGCCCTAGTCTGGGATCCCCAGGCAATTGATGGAGTACATGGCTAAGATGAGAACTGTGATGGCAGTGCAACTTGGGTGGCCAGGACCAGGGTCTCCAGGCAGTTGATAGAACATGCCTGTCTCTTCTGAGCTTTAGCTGTGAACCATGATGATTGTGGAAGTTGGGCTGCTGGTATCAGGGTCCCCAGGCAGTTGACTTAGCATATGCGGTCCTCTGCTACAAATCACAATGGTGGCAGAACACAGACCACAGGGACCAAGGTCCCCAGGTAGTTGATGTACAGTGTGCAGAGTTCAGCCACAAACCAAGATGGTGGTAGAACAGAGGCCACTGGGACTGAGGTCCCCAGCCAGTTGATTGAGCATGCATGGGCCTCAGGTGTGAACCACAATGGGCACACCTACTATTTTAAAACTTCCTGCATTTTGAGTTAGAATTTGTGTTCAGGGTGAGATAAGAGTCTCACTTTTTCTATCTAACCAAGCTGATCTCATATCATTTGTTGAAAAGCCTTTTTCCACCCAATCCATGATCATGGCACTTTCCAAATTTTAGCGGATCTTACATATGTGAGTTTATTTGACATTAATTGCATTATATTGAGGTATGCCTTCATCACTGTGTCAACACCACATTTCACAGATTACTGCAATTATGTTATCAGGTTTAAAATCAAGGAGTATGAGTCCTAAAATTTGATTCCCCTTTACTTTGTGTATTGTGAATATTTTGCAATTAAGTAAACTTTAAAGTCAACTTAATGATTTCTACAAAGTTGCCAGGGATACAGAATGTGTTAAATCTGCAAATCAATTTGAAGAATATACTAATTCTTAAAATACTAATTTTTCTGATCTGTGCACAAGGCACACATTTTTCACTTATTGAATTAATCTTTAATTAATCTACTTTAAAGTATAAATCAGAATCAATTTTGGATGGCTGACTGGAAGAGGAGTTCCATCAGATAAGACCAGAAATGATCCACTGAGAAGGGAGGTGTTCTGAAGGTGGCAGGGGCTTTCTTGATGACATAGAAATTTAGTAAGAGAGACAATATACATAGTTCAAATCAAACAAATGGATAACTGAACAAGGAAAGTGGCACTGCTGTGGTTGTTCTGCCCACTGCTCTCCTCCCTCCTCCAGAAAGCAGCCATTTTCATAGCAAGGTCAAAAGTCTGAGGGACCCACATAGCCAGGACTAGAGTCCTGGACCGACTTTGGGTACATCACGCCTCAAAACAGCATCCTTCAAAGGGGAAAGCTTCAGTCCTGTGCTCCCACCCAATATACAGTGTGAGCAGGGGAGCCTCTATCCCTGCCAAATTCAAGACAAAGACCCGATGTACAAGCAAAGGGCACCCTAACTGAGTCTGCAGCTTGTGACCCTGCCTACTGAAACCAACAAGGAATTCACAGGCATGTGTGTGTGTGTGCAGCTGTGAGCCCTCGCCTATATAGTCCACTTGCCAATAGTGTCCACTGAGTCACAGACAAGCACATGCATACTGGCCAGCACCACCTCTGTGTGTTCACAGGACAGCTGAGTTTCAGGAAACATCACTGACACATCTTACAGAGTCTCACACATCTACAAGACCACAGGGACGTAGGGCAAGCCCTAAGCACAGCTGAATAGACTGTTACTACCTCACACAGCAGCATGCTACCACAGTAACCAGAGCACATGCCCATCTTCAGAGAACATGGGTGCTCACCTGCAACAAGTCTGTAACTGAGACAAGAAGGGAATTGTGCAAACTCAGGGGCTCTTTGGCAGGAAAGATCACCTACTCAACAAGTAGTGCTGATGGATATCTGTTTGCAGAAAAAGAAGCTGGACCCATATCTCTCACCATGTATTAAACTAAAATCAAATGAATCAAAGATCTAAACATTAAAACATAAACACTGAACCCACTAGAACATAAAATATGCAAAGTGCTTAAAGTCAGAGAGAGATATAGGCAAGGACTTTCTAAATATGACCTAACTGCACAAGAAATAACAGAAAGAATCAACAAATGGGATTACATGGTATTAAAAAGCTACTACTCAGTAAAGGAAGCCAATAGAGTGAAGCTACAATCTACAAATGGGAAGAAAATTTTGCCAGTCTTTCCTCAGAAGACTAATATTTCAGATACATAAAGGCTCCCTAAAATAAAATACCTAGTGTAGAAATGACCAAGTGAGATGAAGAGATAAAGGAAGAAGTACAAATGGCGAAGCAAATATGTGAAGAAATTTTCAACATCTCTGGACCTTAGAGAACTCCAAATTAAAACAACACTAAAATTTCATCTTATACCAGAAATAATTGAAATCATCAAAAAGTCAAACAATAGCAAATACTGGCCTGGCTGAGGCAAAAATAAAGAATACTATTCCTACTGCATTGTTGATGGGAATATAAACTAGTACACCCATTACTGAAATCACTGGTATGGAGATTTCTCAAAGAACTGCAAATAGAAATTCCAGCGACCCACCCAAGTTCCTTTCTGGATATTTTCCCCAAAGAGCTAAAGACAGCATAGTACGGTGAAGCCTCAATGCCCATCAACACATGAATAGAGAAAGATAATGTGGTATCTGTACCTAATGGAGTAGTACTCAGCTATGATGAAGGATATATTTGAGAGTTTTGTAGGAAACCAGATGCACCCAGAAAATACAATGTTTAGTGAAATAAATCAGACACACAAGCTTAAATACTGCATGGTATTTCTTATTTGAGGAAGTCAAAGTATGAACAAAGAGCATAATAAAGGGCAAATATAAGGAAAAGAAACAAGCTATGTTATATACACGTACCTACTCCAGAGATGACTGCAAACTTCATGTCCTGCAAACCTGTATTAATAAAATAAAAATGGTACAACCTTTAAAAGTCATTCCTAAGTATTTGTACTTTTAATGATATGGTAAATGAAATTACTTTGTTAATTTTTACTTGAGGATAGTTTGCTTCCCTTTATACAAGTATAATGTATTGTGTGTTTATGTAACTTATAATTTAGGAAAATTTGTTTTTAGTTCTATTGGGTGAATAGAAGTTCTTTCATTATTCCTGATCTTATAGAGAAACACTTATTCTAATAATTATGGTGTTAGTTCCAGCTTTCCTCTTTGTCAGACTGAGGTGAGTTCTTCCTGCTCCTAGTGTGTTGAGTATTTGCTCACAAAAGGATGTTGAATTTTTGTCAAATGTTTCTTCCAGAATCTCTTTGTATGGTAATTTCATTGTGTATGTTTGTAATACAGAGTAATGGGATATGTTTTGGGAATCAGTACAAGAACATGACACATCTTGTCATTTTTCATCTCTTTACCCTTCTTTCCTTCCCCGCATCCCCTTTTCTTATCTCCAAGGTTCTGATTTCTCGATTCCTATCATCTGTCATTGTTTATTTATTGCAATATTAATTAATTTGCATTTTTGGTTTTTCATACAATAAAATCCATGCAATATTAATATTCTGTCTGACTTACTTCACTTACCATAATAGTCTGAAGTAATTTTTATTCTATAGATACATTACACACCATATCACTCACGTGTTCCTGAGATGAACCCCTGTATTTATAATGTATAATTGTAGGACTGAACCCAGGACCTTTGCACGTAGATAGATTTTCAGGCCTTTAATTGTTTCGTTCATTTTGGTATAGATCCTGGTGAAGTAACTAAGTTACTCAGATTGGTTTTGAACTTATGATTCTCCAGTTGTACCCTCCCTGAGTGTTCAGATGATAGGGGTGTACTCATGCCAACCTAGTTCTTTTGCTGTATTTCTGGATTTAGATTCCTACTGTTTTATCCATAATTTCTGCATCTAAATTGTAAGATATATATGTTCCTAGTTTTCTTTTTGTGGTTTTTTTTTTTTTTTTAGTGTCAGAGTAGTACTGTAACCCCTTTATAATGAATTTGGACAAAATTTCTATGCTTCTAATCTGAGGAAGTGCTTGTCAAGAAACTGCATTAGTGCTTCCTTAAAACTTTGGTAGAATTCGCCATCGAAACCATGTGAACATGAACTTTCTTTCCTGAATTATTTTATTAGAAACTGGATTTCTTTTCCTGTTACAAGTCAAGACATGTTTTCCAATTATTTTGTATAAAGTGCTGCATTACACATCTGTCAAAAAATTTCAGCTGAGTTGATTATTGCAGTTTTCTAGTAATAGAATTATTAATATAGTTTCATGTAATTTATTGTAGTTTTAAAAGTATCAGAAGTAACTCTGGTCTTCAATATGAATGCTAGTA
Organism: Dinomys branickii; assembly: GCA_004027595.1. NCBI lineage: Eukaryota > Metazoa > Chordata > Mammalia > Rodentia > Dinomyidae > Dinomys > Dinomys branickii. The sequence continues at coordinate 6,770 of PVLD010028288.1, forward strand.
ATTTATTTCAGCTTTCTTTTTCTCTTGTTCAATATATGTAATGTTTTGCCATTTTTGATTATTTTTATAGAACTAGCTTTTAGTTTTATTGATTTTCTGAATGCTTATTATTTATTTCATTGGTTTAAAGTCTCTCTTCTTTATGCTTTTCAGTTTATGTTACTATCACTTTCTTAGTGACACATGATGCAGGATTTGAATATTCATTGGCAACTTGTAAAAAAATATTTGGTATATATTTCCCTCTGAGCACTGTTTATGCTCAGTCTATGAAGTGGAGTCTACTGTGCCTTCATTTTTACTTACTACAATAAAATTGCCACTTGACCCTTAGAGTTCCTTTTCTTTTACATGGGTTGAATTCTTTACTTTTATAACTTCAAATTTTTATTATATAGTTTATGATGCAATATATATTTAAAATTTTCATTTTAATCCTTTTTACTTACCATTTCTTCACCTTCCTCCATCTCCTTCATCCATGCCCAGATTCCATTACCTTCTCCGCATTTACTATGCTCTTTAAATTATTGGAATTCTCCTTTCACTTATGTTGAGGGGTTTACTTTGCAAATATTTGTGAGATCCAATATTTTACTTCTATCCTTAAGCTCTGGCTTCCTTCAAAGGTACATAGTTGAAGAACATGTGCTGTGTTTGTTCTGCTCTTATCACTCGGTGTTGAATGACACATGCACTTACATCACCAGAAGATGGCCTGGTTAACCAAAATATGCCTATCACAGGTCACAATAGGACAAATTTTCAAGAAATTTAATCGAGCTTCTTTAGTCACTCTAAAGTTACAAACAAGGCCAGCAATTTCTCTATGGTGGTGACTTTTTGTGTGATGTATCCCAGCTAAATAAGTATCTTAGAGGATCCCAAACAAAAGAAATGGCTTCTGGTTGACACTAACACCTTTTATTCTTCTGATCATTTCAGAATAGTAATTGAAGCAAGCACATTTTGGATTTTCATTTAAGGCTTTTTTTCTTTCCATTTCAGTTCTGTTTTCATTCCTTATCCCAATATTTGAGATGTTAAATATATCCGTGTTCTCAAAAGAGTCTGTACAATTTTTTGCACACTTTGTAAGAAGAATAAGAGAAAATCGCCAGGACAATAACCAGAAGGTAAAATGTACTGGTGGTAAAATAAACATTTAGTAATGTCTTCAGGCTGTGTAGTTGTGATCAGTGTATTTGCTTCTGTTTTTGTCGAAGGTAAATGCAGATGACCAGCATTTTTTTTGTGTGATAGTGAAGAATATGAAGTTTAGGAAGTCGTGATGAGAGGAAGTCAGAGAAAACGTTTAGCACTGAAAAGAAAACATAAGAATTAGTGTCCTCTGACATAAATATTCTTAAAATAAACATTTGCCTCTTTGTTTCAATAAACTGTCAAAGGAAAAATACTAGTTCCTACCAATTATATGTACTGATACTATAATCCCCAGATCTTAAATTGGCAAAAAATTCTATCAAATCCAAGAAAGTTATTAAACACATTGTCCAGTGGAAATCCCTATTACTGCAGTTTGGCCTGTGTTAAATTTGCACCTTTCCTGGCCTGCAGCACTCAAGGTTCTTCCCTGGGTTTGGGGATAGTAAGGCTGTGAAATTCACCTTAGTCTTTATGTGACCTGGGAGCCTGAAAATTAGAAAGGCAGAACTGCATATATATCAGGTATTACTGAGAATTGTATAGCATTCCAAAATATTATGATGCTTCAGGATGGTTGTCTCTGCTTCTGAGATCAACATATAGCAAGTAATTAATCTATGGGACCCCTAGTGAAGAATTAAAGCAGGAATATATGAAGTTTTGAAATGCGGGATTGCTTCTAAGCAAGTAGATGTTACAGGAGCAGCAGGCAACTTTCTGACCAGGAAGTTGTGTTTAGAAAAAAAAGAAAACAGAAGCTTAGGATTGGGGAGAATAGTTACAAAGTACTGTTGGACACAATAGCTGGTTTTCATACAGAGAAAAATTCTGCTCTCCAAGATTTAGAGATTGATAGCAACCTCAGCCAAACTTCAGGACTTGAAGAACACATATGGAAAGAAGGAAGGTTAAGTCCTGACTTACTATTAACTTCAGGTTTGGTCTGTCTTTGAATATTTTCTTTTATCTTCAAGCACCGAGTGGATTTTCTTCAGTTGATGATCAATTCCCAGAATTCGGAAGACACAGAGTCCTATAAAGGTAACTAACAATGTTTCATGGTCTGTGAAAAAGCAAGCTGAGAGGGAGAAAAAGTCTGCTCTGGAATTGTGTAGGAAAGATTGCAGGCAGAGGAGCATTTCTCTCAAATGACCAAAAACATACACTTGGATATTACCTATGAGAGCAGACATACTTTGTAGTAAGCACAGGACTAAGTATATTCCAACATTAAAGTGGTAGGAATTGAACAATGGTTCTTATACTGCATATTGTTTTCACATTGTTCATTCTAATTACCAAATTCAAGTGTGTAAAATTGGTCAAGAAAAAGAAAATTTTAAGCATTGACTGTTCCTCTCAATAAACTACGGACTTCAGCAGTACACCTATTCCAGCTATCCTTATATATACATATAAATTTTGGTTTTCATTTTTAAGAAACCAACATAACAAAAACAAATACATTAAAAAACAGCATAGAGAGCAATAAAAATGATACAGAATTTCAAAACATGGTGATAGGGTATTAACAATGGTTGTTATACTACACAGTGTCATCTTCAAAAATGGTTCCACATATAACCAGATATAGGCATGCAAGATTGATCAAACAATTACACATTAACAGTTCCTTTCAATAAACCAACAGACATTAGTAGTACAATTATCCTAGCTATCCTCTGTGTGTGTGTGTGTGTGTTTGTGTGTGTGTGTGTACACACATATTTTTCCCTCTTCCTTCTTTCTTTTTCCTCTCCCCTCCTTCATCCCAGTTGCTTCTTCCTATTTGAGCAGTTATTTTTCCCTTTCACAATATCTACTCTACCTTTCAGATTTTATTTACTCTTTCAGGTTCTTATAGTAGGGAGGAAATGCGATGATTACACATATGAATCTGATTTATTTCGCCAATGAGTATTGTCTCCCATTTACTATGGAAGTCTCTAGTTTATCTTTCTTTATAGCTGAGTAATACTCCATTGTGAAAAAAATACATTTTGTTCCAAATAAGTGGGTTCTTGAAGAAATCTTTATGATTGTGGAAATATTCCCTTCTTCATACTTTGTTTGACACACTGCTATTTTCATCCACACATGTTTTTTGTCTAAGAGCATTATAGTGAAAACTGTGAAAAATGATGACTTTTCAGCTCCATCATTTCTTCCATTTTCATGTATCAGTGCTCAGTGTAAGGGAACTCCAGTTCTTCCCCCAATATTTAAGTATATTTACTCACTTATTCATATCGGTGTGATCTTATACACTCCTAAAGACTTACTTTTTCTTGTTTAGATTTAGTAGGACTTTTTTTCTTAAAGTTCTCTTAAGTAGTCTACTGGGTACTATGGGCACATTAAGTAATTCTTTTTCTTTTTTGATTTTAAAGAGAAAGCAATAGCAAAATAACAGCCATCAAGACAAAGACAAAACAAAAACAACAAAAATGATATAGGATTTCAAAATAAGATGATAGGAATTAACAATCATTGTTATATTACATATTGTCATCTTTAATGAAGTTGCTCAGATTACCAGATGTAGGACTACAACATTGACCAAACCATTAAAGATAATAGCAAGTAATTAAAAATTAGAAATGATGCAGAGCTTCATTAAACAAGATGGGAGGAATTTAACAGTTGCCATTACATTGCATATTGCTGTCCTCAAACTAGTTCTGACTTTCAGATATAAGCATGCAAAATGAGTCAAAATAATTTAAGTAAATTTTTGAAAGTAGTGTTCATTTTTTAGGGTCATTATGGAGAAAGTGTACAGAGTTCCCATATACTTTCAAAACTATTTACACATTCACCCCACTGTTTCCCCATCCCCTGACTGGCATGTTAGTCAGCTTTTAGTGTAATATTATCACCACTGTCCATAGTTTATATTAGGGTTCATTCCCAGCCTTGTATATTCTATACATTTTTGACAAATATATAATAACACCTATCCCCCTCAATTATTGTAGCAACCAGAAAATTGTTTGTTTTTACCATCATTTTCTGCATAGCGTCTTGCTCTCTGTTAGCAGATATTCCAGGTTTCCTTCCTATTATCCCAGAGAGGGCCGGTGTCAGCCGTTTTCCTAAGGATATCTGCTGACTGGTAGCAAGAAACGGAAGTTAGGATCCAAAATAATTGGGCAGCATGGTGATATCTACTGGGATTTTGGTTTGCTTTTACATTCCAGGTGGAAAAAGCTAAAGAAATGAAAAATATTTGCAAAGATCTGAGTATTCTTATGACTCACCGTGTACAGTGATGTAAGATGCCTCTCTCTCACATTCTCTCTTTCTCTCTTTCTTTCTCTCCCATCCTTAAATTGAAAAATTCTGATCAATCACTTATCTCTTTGGTATAATTACAATAATTCTATCATGGTCAATTTCAAGCTACCAATAGTGTGAAGACTCTAACAAGAGTCCCAAATTCTTAGCAGTGGGTTCTAGAGCAGAGGTGATCTGACCATAGCACAACATTCTGTATATAAAAAGATGCGTGTCTGATTTTATCCATCTTTCTTTGTAACAATCTCTCTCTCTCTCTCTCTCTCTCTCTCTCTCTCTCTCTGTTTCTGTCTCTATCTCTGCATCTGTCTCTCTCTCTGTCTGGCTTTTTCTCTCTTTGTCTGCCCTTCTGGTTTATCAAAATCATTGGTGAAGGAAATATTATTTTTATCATATTTAAAATAACTGCTAGATAATTGTAATATGGCCTTTGGCTGGTGCCACTGAAGTAGTGAACTCTAATATATAATTTTAATGTATTTAAATTTTAATTTAATTAGCCACATGGCTGCACACAACCACAGTACACAGCAGTAGTAAAAATTTTGAGTGAATAATTCGCTTTTAATTCAGGCACACAGGTTTGTGCCACCTGGGAGGACCTATCTGATTTGCTGGGTTTTTCTACAGTAGCAGCAAAGAAGGCATTGCTGGAAATCAGAACCGGGTCAACCTGTCAAAGATGTATTTTATATTGGCTAGAATGTTTCAATCTATGGATGAGGTGACCAACATATTTCTTTCAGGGTTCCAGGTATAAAAAGGGACTAAACAATCAAACAGATTATTTCGTGATGGTGTGATCTATCTCATGACAAAATCAAAATGGAGGCCAGCACCTTATCATAAGGGGTTTGGGTGAGAAGAAATTAGAGAGGTAGTGGATGTAATTTGAATAAATGTTGCTGATGTAACTCTCTGATTGCCGTTTTCATACATATCGTGCCCAAATCCCTCTATCCACACATTCTTCTTCCTACTACTTTAATGCCATTCATCACACTGGGATCAATCATCACTGCATTGTACACTGATCTATTGTTAAGGCTGTTGCCTGTGGTACTACATTACCTCTTGTCTCATCAAAGTTGTAGCACAAAACAACACATTTTAAAAGGTCCGTTTTTTATTTTATTTCTAGGATGGGATTTTAACTTTGGCAATTCTAATGAGCTCCCAGATGTTTCTGGCCATAGATTACACTTTGAGATGCAGGAATTTCTTTGTAGCCTAATATTGTTTTCTTGAGAACTCTCATACATGATTATGATCTTTTAATTTTACATACAGTGAAGTCTCAATCGGAAAAACTCTCTTGAGAATTTTCCAGCCATATTTGACAAAATTTTTAATTTTTTCTGGGGGAAAAATCCCATATTTCATTCAAGGCTAATTAATGTGATCCAAGGTGGATTGTAACAGTAAGTGTGTTAGACCAAAATACCATGTCTTGAAATTACCCAGCTGTGTTATGAACCCAATGGCATAATGGGAAGCAAATGGCAAGGAGTAGAGTCAAACTGGGACAGGAGAATTCAAATCATTTTGTCTTTTTTCTGATTTGTAAGACAGACTTCAGGGTGAAATCCATTTACTGTGTGACTCTGAATTGCTTTCCCAAGTTTCTCCCTAGGATCTTCGGAGCTTCACATAGATTTCTCCTCATCTAAAAGATCTACTTTACCTGAAAGTCTTTCCTCTCCTTTCAGCTCTTTCTGATGTAGAGATTGCAGCCCAATCAATTGTTTTTATTTTTGCTGGTTATGAGACCACTAGCAGTACTCTTTCCTTCATTATGTATGAATTGGCCACTCACCCTGATATCCAGAAGAAATTGCAGCAGGAGATTGATGCCGCTTTGCCCAATAAGGTGAGTAGCTGATAATTTAAAAGGGAGGGAAAACATGAAACCTTAACCAAAAGGCCTGCTCAACATTTCCTAGGTGAAATTTTCACAGAAAAATGTGGGCATTGATTTTCTTTAACAGCACCATTTATGATAAATCTAAAGAGACAAAGGTAAAACATAGGAGATGTGTGTTACTCACTGAAATATAAGTTCTCATAGACCAGTGCTTGTGTTGGTGCACCCATTATCTATAATAACATTAACACTAAGTGAACTCTTAGTTTGTGAGCGTAATTCGTATTTCTTTTTTTAAAAATTTTATTTTAAAGACAAAAGAATGGGGACATATGAACCAGAAAAGCCATAAACAATACAGAAAATACAAAGTTATACAGAATATAGTAGGGAATTAGCACTGGATGTTGTATTACATAATGTTATCTTCACATTAGTTAACACAT
>PVLD010028289.1:0-19596 GCA_004027595.1 Dinomys branickii
GCACCTGTAGTGATTGGTTGATTGTGTCAACTTGAGAAGTTTAGAAGCTTGATTAAACTGGCTCAGCAATTCTATACCCTAGAATGCAGAGGACCTACTCTAGGGTGGCTCCTCACTTGGATGGAATAAATGGGAAATGAGGGAGGATGGCAGGCTTCCATTCTTTGACGGTGCTCCAGTCTTTGCCTTCAGCTTGGACTTCGTCTCCTGGCTTCTAATGCAGACTCTTTGGCTTCCACCTTGGATCCTTCAGCCTTCTGGTGTAGACTCATCAGCCTTCCGTTGCAGACCCACCAGCCTCCCGATATGGACTTGCAGGGAACACTGTAGACCTTGGACTGAGACCTTTAGTCTCCAGTGTGCAGAAACCTTCTGCAAGCTTCCTCATCAAAATCTGCGGGTGATCATCATAAGCCAATTTTATAATTTCTTATATGTGTATATCTGGTATTATATCTGTTTCTCTGCTAAACCCTGACTGATATAGCACTCTACCATTGAGTATGCTCCAGCTTTTAATGCAGTTTTTTAAATGTTGAATTATTGTCTAAATCTGCAGGTAGGAACTGACTCCACCATAGAGCTGCACCATCTAGGGACATTCAACCTGCCACACGACTGTCATAGTGGCAAAATCACATAAAGCACCACTTGTGTTCCCAGTGCCATCTCAGGGGTCATTGGAGACAACACTTCTCCTAGGAGGTGTAGGTGATCAGACACGCGCTGATGCTCAGGACGAACCCACCAATGCCAAACGGACGTCTTCTACGTACCTTTAGACGCTTGGTGTTAGGTTGGGAGATCCATTCTCGGGCTGGGCAAAGGGCTGCTCCTGCATACCCGGGCATAGCCTACAATTCCCAGAAAACCTCACGATGGTGCCGCACCTGGTGCCTGGGTTTCCTTCTCAATCGCTTTTCCGGGTCCGGACTACATTTCCCATAAGCCACCGGGTCGAATGACCATGAGTCTCTTCGGCCCACGGCTGTAACTTTTTGGTTCTGGGGCTCAGCCGTTGATCAATCCTGGCGTAAACCAGACTTCGAAGCAGAGAGGTTAACCGCACTTTGCAACTCCGACCAAAGCTAGCACTGGGGGAGGGAACTGGGGAGACCTCGAAGTGAACAGTAGTAGTCTAAGAAGGTGATGGTGTGACTGGGTGTGGCCGATTTGTGCCAGCGATGGGTGAAATAGGCTCGCTGTGTCTCCCTGACTGTGAAACACACCGTCAGGAGTGATCCAGGGCCAGAGTGCTTCCGTGACCGTGAGTAGCGCGTTTAGTGTAGGGATGTGAGTGAATCTTAGGCGCATGATTGACCAAGGATGTGTCATATGGACTGTGTGAACTGTGATGTTGGATTTGCATGATAAGGCATGACAGATGGAATGTAGTGGGTTTGAGAGAGTTTCTATACACCTGAAATGGCCTTTGTGTGTGTGTGTGTGTGTGTGTGTGTGTGTGTGTGTGAAGTGGCCCGTTGTATAAGCAAATCTATCCTTGTGATCTTGGGAGTGTTTCTCCATAGCTGTGACAAACTACATGTCAGTATGGGTGTGTGAGATTAAGAAAGTGCTTTGTGTATGACAGAATTTGAGAGGAATCTGTTGAGAAACAGAAGGTATATTTTCTTGTCTCTCTCCCATCTTTACCTTTTAGCTCTAGTATTTAAGAAGAATTCCATTGCCAAGGGTATACTGAGGGTTTTGGTTTTGGTTTTGGTGAGGGGGGAGTAGTTCTGAGACATATGCTCAATCAGTGAGGCTCACAGACTAGTAGAGGCACGGGCTCATTAAAGGACTGAGACCAAGTCTTGAGTACGACAGAATTTCCCTTCCCCTTACTGCACCACCCATCATTAAAGGCCTATTCAGAGCAATTCTTTTCACCCAGTACATCATGTCTAGCTATTTATAAAAAACGTACATGTTATACTACAAGGAAAAAACACAACTTTGGATAAACAGAATCAGTATCAGAACTAGAGTCACATATATCAGGAATGTTAGAATTATCCAACCAGGGCTGGTACAAGCGCCTGCAGTACAAGCGCCTGCCTGGCAAGCCTGAGGTCATGAGTTCAATTCCCGGTACCAAAAACAAAAGGAGAAATAGAATAACTCACTGTTACAGTGGGAGCCTTTAACAACCTTATAGCAGAAATGGAAAGAATCAGCAAGAGTCAAATGCACATGGACATAGTTGAAATCAGCAACACCATACATCAGCTAGATATGATGGACACCTATGACTACTACAACCACAACAGAGGGTGCATTCTCCTTAGGCCCACATGGAAAATTCACCAAGGTAGGTCACTTTAGGGCCATAAAATATTAACAAAATTGCCATGCTGGGCGTCATGGCGCATGCCTGCAATCCCAGCACTCGGGAGGCTGAGGCAGGAGGATTATTGTGAGTTCAAGACCAGCCTGGGCTACGAAGTGAGCTCAAGGCCAGCCTGAACTGCATAGTGAGACCCTGTCTCAAAAAGACAAAAACAAATGCCAAAACTTGAAAGCAACCAAGATGTCCTTCAGTAGGTGAATGAAAAAGTAATTTTTGTACATCGAGACAATGGAACATTTTAGCACTAAAACAGAAATGAACTATCAAAGCATGCAAAGACATGGGGGGGGCTTTCAAATGCATATTACTAAATGAAAGAATCCAATCTGAAAAGACCTCACATTCTGGAAAAGGCAAAATATGGAAATAATAAAAGGAATCAGTAGTGGCCAGAGGTTAGAGGGAAAGGTATGACTAGGCAAAGCACAGAGGATTTTTAGGTCAGTGAAATTACTTTGTATGATTCTCTACTGGTGGATAGGTATCATACATATCTCCTAACCCATGGAATACACATCAACGTGACCCTTACCCGATGGACTATGGGTGATAATGATGTGTCAGTGTAAATTTACTGACTGTACCAAATTTACCGTGCTGGTGTAGAATGTTGACAGTGGGGGAAAGCTGTGCATGTGTGTGTGGGGTATATGCGAGTTCTTAGTACCATCTGCTAGATTTTTCTGTGGCCCTGAAATTATTCTTAAAAGTCTTTTTTTTTTTTAAGGAAAACATTAAATCCAGAGGGAGGAGGGAAGAAAGATAGAGCAAGAGCAAGAGCCAGAGCCAGAGCAAGTGAGAGAAGAGCAAGAGCAAGCAAGAGCAAGAGCCACGGCATGAAGACCCCCAACACACAGGAGGCAGACGGACAACACACCAGATCAGCTGCAGGACGGGCCACTGGGTCTGCACACTTCAAAAAGAAAGTTTCCCAGAAGAAGCAGAGGCGCAGATCTTCATCCCAGTCCCACAGAAACATCGTGGGCTGCAGAATTTCTCATGGATGGAAGGAAGGCGATGAGCCCATCACCCAGTGGAAAGGAACCATTTTGGATCAGGTGCCCATAAATCCCTCTCTTTACCTAGTGAAATATGATGGAATTGACTGTGTCTATGGACTGGAACTTCATAGAGATGAAAGAATTTTGTCGCTTAAAATTCTTTCCAACAAGGTGGCGCCATCAGAAGTTAGTGACACCAACCTTGCAAATACCATAATTGGCAAAGCAGTGGAACATGTGTTTGAGGGTGAGCATGGCACCAATGATGAATGGAGGGGGATGGTTCTAGCCCAAGCATCTATCATGAAATCCTGGTTTTATATTACCTACGAGAAAGATCCTGTCTTGTACATGTACCAGCTTCTAGATGACTATAGAGATGGTGACCTCCGTATCATGCCAGAGTCCAGTGAGTCTTCTCCAGCAGAGAGGGAGCCAGGAGGAGTTGTAGATGGCCTGATAGGCAAGCATGTGGAATATACCAAAGAAGATGGCTCCAAAAGGATTGGCATGGTGATTCACCAAGTGGAAGCCAAACCTTCTGTGTATTTCATCAAGTTTGATGATGATTTCCATATCTATGTGTATGATTTGGTGAAAAAGTTCTAAATGTTGGGGTAAAATTTACTACATTTGTGGAAATAAATGCATACTTTGTAGACAAGCCAAAATAAAAGCTGCTTTCCACTGTATTGAAAATTTAAGGGTCCCTGGTGACTAGCATAACTGTTGTTTTGTTCTGAAAAATACAAATTTATGTGGATTAAAAAAAAAAAGAAAAGAAAACATTAAATCCAAATTGAAGTTCTTTTAGGAATGCAAGATTGGCTTAACATTAAGAAGTCTAAAGCCGGGTATAGTGGCACACACACCTGTGATTCCAGCACTCAGGAGAGAAGGGCTGAGGCAGAGGGTCGTTGCGAGTTCGAGACCAGCCTGGACTACAGAGTCAGCTCAAGGCCAGCCTGAACTGCATAGTGAGGCAGAAAAAAAATCCTAATTAAGGAAGTGAAAGGAAACCTACAATACTCTGAAAAAGGAAATTGAAGAGGGCAGCAGAAAATGATTTTTTTTTTTTGAGACAGGGTCTTGCTAGGCAGTTCAGGCTGGCCTTGAGCTCACTTTATAGCCCAGGCTGGCCTCAAACTCGCAACAATCCTCCTGCCAGCAGCAGAAAATGAAAAGATCCTGGATAGGCAGAACCAACATACTCAAATGCTTGTACTTCCAGAATTGACATATACTTTTAATGTAATCTCAATCAAAATTCCAACAGCATTCTTTACAGAAATTTGCAGAACTAGAGAAATAATCCTAAAATTCATATGGAATCAAAAGAGACCCAGAATAGCCAAAACAATCCTGGGTGACAAAAGCAAAGTGGGAGGAGTCATAATCCCAGATTTGAAATTATATTACAAAGCTACAGTGATTAAAAAAAGCATGTTATTGGCAATAAAACAGACATGAGGATCAAAGGAACAGAAGAGAGGATGCAGAATTAGCCCCAAGAACACTCAACTCTATGATCTATGACAAAGGGGCAAAAACATACATTGGAAAAAAGATAGCCTCTTTAATAAAGGGTACTGGAAAATCTGGCCATCTAACATGCACAAGATTGAAGCTACACACATATTGCTCATCAGGTACCAAACTAAAATCAAAATGGATGAAAAAACTAAATGTTAAAACAGAAATATTTCACCTGCTGGAAGATAATACAGGTAAAACTCTTGAAGTCATGGGCATAGCAAGAACTTTCTGAACAGAACTCTGGATACATAGGAAATAGTGCTAAAACTCAACAGATGGGATCATATCAAATTTGAAAAGCTGCTGCACAGCAAAAGAAATAACCAATAGAGCAAAAAGACAACTCACAGAATGGGAAAAATTGCCAGCTATTCCTCAGGCAGAGGATTAATATCTAGAATACATAAAAACTAGATGCCTCCCAAATTTAAAGACCCGACCAAAAATAGGCAAGTGAAATGAATAGAGACTCAGAGGAGAAGTACATATGGCCAGTAAATACATGAAAGGCTCAACATCGCTGGCCACTAGAGAAATAAAACTTAAAACAACGCTGGGATTCCGTCTTACCCCTGAATGGATGGCAATTATCAAGAAATCAAATAGTAACTAATGCTGGCAAGATTGGGCAGTGGGAGAGCAGGAACCCTTCTCCATTGCTGGCAGGAATGTAAACTAGTACAACTACTATGGAGATAAGTATGAAGATTCCTCAAAATCTACAATTAGAAATTCTATTTGACTCAACCATCCCTCCTCTAGGTGTCTTCCCCAAACAGTGAAAGACACCATATTGCAGTGATACAGGCACACCCGTGTTTATAGCAGCACAGTTCATAATAGCTAAGTCTTGGGAATAGCTTATACTTCCATCAAAAGATGAACAAATAAAGAAAATGTGGTGTTTACACACAGTGAAGCATAGTTGGCTATAAAGAGAGATATTGGGTTTTTTGTTTTGTTTTTTTCCTTTGCAGTACTAGGGATTGAATTCAGGACCTTGTGCTTGCCAGGCAGGTGCTTATGCCACTGAGCTATATCCCCAGCCCCTCAGAGAGAGATAAACTTGAGTTATTTATATGAAAATAAACATGCATTGAGATTATAATGTTAATCAAATAAGTCAAACATGCAGGCTCAAGTATCACCTGAGTCTCTTCTGTAAGAACCCCAAAATTTAAATAAAGAGCAAAACAAAAGATACATAATAGGAGGTATGGAGATAGATCTTTCTCAAGTGGAAAGTAGATCAAGAGATGGAAGGAGGGGGCCGGGGAGGGTAAGAAAGGGGTTAAACAAGGAATTAATAGGTGTCGTGCACCTGTACCAACGCCCCTCAAAGAATGTACTGCAAACATATACTGACAAAAAGTAAGTTAAAGATTCTGGAGGGAGGTCACTTCCTTTCATATCTTGAAGAATTTTTGCATGAACCCCACATTTAACATAAGAAGACAAGGCATCATGGATTACAGCAGCAAAAACAACTAGTAGTAGGTCACGAAGAAATGTAGGTGTCACGTGTTTAGACAGAATGTCACAGACGTACTTGTTCATAATAAGGGAGAAGTTAAAAACAAAAATGAGATGGTGTCCAACGTGGGAAGTTAGAAAACAATAACAGATAAACACAAAGAGCAGGGTTTGAAGTCGGCAATACACATAAATTAGTGAGACACAAAGCAACAGAGCAGTAGCCAAGCTAAACACCGACAGATCACTGTTTGTTTGAAGTGACCCGCATCTGAGATGATTAATAAAAGAGAAAAGCCACAAATTATATTAAGTATGGAAAAGAATACTCAGTAACAGAAAACATTTTTTCGATTAGAATAAACTTGGAACAGCTGAATGGTCATTTTCCTAGAAAGCTTTTACTATCGCTTCTCAGCCTTTTGACTAAGATCAAGTGTCTAGAAAGCTTTTACTTAATTAGGAGGAAACAGAGGCTTTTTATTGGACAACTAACCATTAAAAAAAAGTCAGTAGTTTAGATCTTAAATTTGAATCATCACAGGCTTCATTAAGAAAGAATTCAAATATCTTCTGTGTCACTTTTGATCTTCTCAGCCTCAGCTGTGCCCACGGCCTCTGGAAACTTGTTTCTCTTGATTACTGGCTGCAGCACCGTCCCCACTTGAATTCAAACCTGCTCGATGGCCCAAGCAGCAGCAGTGCCGGACCTCATGTCTGCTCCTGGAGCTTCTCCCTCAAGTTCTGTGGCTTTCCTGTTGGTGCTGATGCCCGAGACTGCGCAGAGCCCAGCTTGCTCCCATTCACATGCACACTGGGTGTGCAGCAGAGTTCACTGTAGGGAGCAGCTGAAGCTGGAAATTGGTCACATGTGTGAGGGCAAGACAAGGCCAGTCCGAGAACAAAAAGCATGTGAGATACACCCAGCCATTAGTCCCTAGGCAACCCCGTGTCACGTGATGCTAACTTTGTCAAGTGCATAAATAAATGCCTCAGTGGTGGTTGAGCTGTGTTCCTTTCCTCCCACGAGGAGAGACAGGGCCCCACCTGACCTCAGCTTTCATCTCTTATCATTATTTCATCATCCTCTGGCCATCATCCTTCCCTGCACAGGGTGCGGCGGTTCATGCTCTCTGGGACAAAGCTTTATGCAACTGGGGATAATGAGGCAGGAGGTCGAGCAAGCAGAAGCAAACAAAAGAAGCTGGTTGGTGAAAGTGGAGAAGCCTGATACAGCATGGACAGCTGTATCAAAACATCAACAAACCAGTGGATAAAGGTCCTCCTATCCCCCAAGACAGCCAAGCACAGGCAAAACCAAAACTACGTGATTCTGGCCTTCATCTAACTTCGTTTGCATTGTGGTTTTGACCCCGTGCACATCTGTCCAACCTCCAAAACCCCTCTGTAGGCTCTCGAGGCCATGACACATCCTGTGCAAATCTTGTTGACCAAAAACTTCCCCTCCTGACGGACGGGTGGGCTGAGTGGAGTACCCTGTTGGTCCATGATGCCTGTTGATCCCCTACAGTGGGTCTTCCCATAATCTGAGGACCTTAAGGGAAGCAGTGCCTGCCCCTGTGGGAGCATGAGCTCTTTTCATTGGCTGTCACTTTCCTGGGGAGTGTACTTTCACTTTTAGTAAGTCTGGCTACTCCTGAGTATCCTGCTCGAGTCTTTGGGATACCAAGAACCTGGAACTGGCTCCCCTAGTAACAGTGGAAGCCGGGGTAGATTCATTGTCCTTTTCCTTAGGTGTGGAGGGCCTGGCTGACTCTCGCTGAAGGAGGAGCAATTTTCTCCATTTTGGCTGAGCCTGGCCCTATTTCCATGCACTGATATGTACAGAGCTGGCTAGGACTTTTCCTTATCTCTTCAGTTGGCTTTAAGCAATGCGTATGGGTCCAGCCAAGGTACTGATGGTAGTCTCTGAAGATGGCAGGCAGTGTTTCCCTGGACCCCTGTTGTTCCTTTGTGTGAGCTGGGATGAGGGAAGATGAAGAACCAATGCTCCACACTGCTGGCTGGGATTGAACAATGAGTCAGAGTTTATGACTTCCTGGGCCTTCAAAGATTATACATCAAAGCTGAAGCACCAACCCCCAAACATTAGATACTATCACAATTGTGTTATGCAGATTACTCTTTGTGCAGATCCTTCTTTCTGCATATGGCAGAGGTGATTGCAGGCCTCCTTCCTAGCCCAGCTCACAGCACTCACCTACTTCCCGCCATTCTCACAGTCACTCATCCTCAAGCCGCTCCCTTCTTCATGAATTAACAAAACCTGGGTTCGGCATTGGGTCGAGGCGTTTGTTCCTGATGGCCATCATAGTGGCTGGACTTAGGACTCCTCGGCTCCCCATAACTACAGATATGCTTTAGTGTCTTTATTCTCTCCATGGTTTGCACTGGAAGTGGGAAATTGGAATTAACTCTCTAGAATTCCAATAACTTTTCCGTGGGATCACAAATATAAACTTCCTGGCCCATGATGAGGACTGGGAAGAGCTCTCTAATCAAGCAATTAATTATACTTTCTGGTGGCACTGGAAACTGAACCCAGGGCCTTTGCACTGTGCTACATCCCCAGCCCTTTTTAAATACTGAAACAGTGTCTTACTAACTTACCCAGGCTTTTCCTGAACTTGCAATACTTCTGCCTCAGCCTCGCAGAGTGACACTCAGACTTGACAGCAAGCAGCGGTCTGTTCACTCAGATGACTGCAAACACTCTCCAGCTTGTCTCCTTCCACTACCTTTTCCTCACTCCAGCTTCCTGGAATGGTACTCCTCAAGGAAATAGTAACACAAACTTCTTCTCAGGATCCTCCCTGTGGGGAACCTAGACTAAGAGATTTGTTTCTAAGAGAGGCCCTGAGAAGCAGATCTTGTGACATGAACTCACATGTGCTTGTTTGTCTAAGTTTGGTCCACATTTGTCTCACAAGGGGGTCAGCGACTCTGTGAATCAATCCTAAGGTTATTTTCCTCCACCCTTTAATAGATACTTGGGATAGATAAGCTGTATCACCTGGTAGTTTCCCAGTGTGTGAACTGGTCCTCATTACGATGTAAATGATAAGTGAAAACTTGAAACTCAACACTTTATTGTGGGAGGGGTTGCAGAGAATTGTTTCATTACTGTAAACTTTGAGGGGGCAAGGTGGTTTGTCCCCATTATATATCCCTGTTTCACCTGGGATCTACAAAAAACATAACGAGATTAATCTAGTAGATGTAGTAGATTGAAAAAATTTCCAGGTGTGGTGGTGCACACCTGTAATCCCAGCCCTCGGGAGGTTGAGGCAGGAGGATTGCTGTGAGTTCAAGGCCAGCCTGAAGTGCATAGTGAGACCTTGTCTCAGAAAAAAAAAAAAAAAAAAAAGAAAAGAAAAACATGCTTCAAACTGTAGGCCAAGTAAATCTTTTTTTCTTTATAAATTACAACAGACTCTGGCAGTACCAGCCAAATAGAATCAATACAGGCTACAGAGCTGGAGTAATGTCCTGGAGGTCCCACGCACAACTTGATGCTAACTAACCCTCTGGGTTGTGGGGAGGCCCGAGTAGCCATAGAGAAGCTGCACTGGACAGGGCCTGGGGATGCTGGACTGCCTGTCTGAGAGCTGCAGTGATCTCAAGGAGACCAGCCTGCGTAGAGGGCACATGGCTGGGGAAGTGGGGTGGAGACAAGGCAGAGTTGCCAAGTGTAGCAAATAAAACAGCAGGCTACCTAATAAAATTTGAATTTAAATAATAACATTGGTAGGCTGGGGATATAGCTCAGTGAAATAAGCGCTTGCCTAGCAAGCGCAGGGTCCTGAGTTTGATCCCCAGTACTGCAAAAAAAAAAAAAAAAAAAAAACATTGGTGCTGGGAATGGCACAGATGCTAAGAAGTGCTAAGCACACATTCTACCACTGAGCCACACCCTCAGCCCTAAAAAATAAGTATAATGTGCCATGAATTATTCAGTACATACTTCTAAAAATGATCTGCTATGCTGGCTGTGGTGGCACAGGCCTATAATCCCAGCACTTGGGAAACTGAGGCAGGAAGACTGCTGCAAGTCTGAGGCCAGCCTGGGGCACATAGTGAGTTCAAGGCCAGCCTGAACTACATAGCAAAACCCTGTCTCAAAAAAAAAAAAAAAAAAACGTATTAGTTATAAGAGATTCAAATTTAAATTAGCCTATATTTCATCTGGCAACTCTAGGCAATGGGAAGTGAGGTCAACTTAGGAAAGAAGGGACCGGACACGAGAGGGAGGGGAGTAGAGGCCTTAGAATGACAGACAAGAGCACGGAAAGAGGACTGGAAGTTGGAGGAGGGAAAAAGGAGGCGTCAGCAGGAGTGTTAGGGTAGAAGAGAGGCCGGGGAAATGGTCCTAGAAGTGGAGGAGAAGTTGGAGGAATAATATTGTGGCAGGCGGAGAGGTAGCGAGGGAAGCCAGGGACCTAGGTGTGAGAAAGCCAGGGCGGTGAGAAGGGGCAGGCCGTGGGAATCTTCGGAGGAGGGGAGACTCTTCTGCACCTGTGTGAGGCCCGCTGGGTCCTCACCCCCGGTGCAGACCTGGAGTGTGTGCAGCTACAGAAGGTCAGGGCGTGGCCAAATTCCCCCTGAGCCACCGCCACCAGTGACAACAGGACCAAAGCTCCAATGGTAGCACCCAATCCCCAGGTCCTGGAGACCCTGACCTTTTCAGTTCTCTGAGCCCAGGGAGAGCAGAAGGCAACACTTTCATGACAACTGAGTGGTAGTCGAGTGACAGTTGTTGCTCTGGTTTGTGTCTCGACATCCCCCCAAAGCCTCACACAGCATGGAGCAGGCTTCTAGAGTTTTTGATTGACTTTTGGTCCAGTGCTGGGATTATGGGTGTGAGCGCTACACCTGCCGTGGGGCAGGTGGCCTGTGTACAATGTAGCGGAGGGAAAGAGTCTTGCTCTCTGCTGCCGCTCCTCCCTTTTTGCTCTCGTTGCTTTTGCTGCTTTCTGCTGCCATGAACCACCTCTGCCATGTGCCACCCTGCCTTGGAGCCAGCTGAGTATGCACTGAAACCTCCACCACACACTGTGGGCTAAATAAACCTTCCCTTCCTTAATTTTGGGTGTTGGGTATTTTGTCTCAGCAAGGGATGAAAAGTAACTAAGACGATTGTCCTCCCCCACATCCAGATGGTTCAAAAGCTTCAGGGAAGGGGAAGGACTTTCTCAAGGACACAGTGTGTACAGGATAGAGCTTGGGCCCACATCCAATATCTTCCCACAATACTTATTACCTTGATTTGCTGCCCTTTGACCCCAGTCATCCCTTTAGGTAGCCTTTACATCCACTCCTACCTAATTCCTAAGTCTTGCTACTACGGGCTATGGGTCTCCCTATAAAAGCCTTCTCATGTCATCTGCCTTGTCATGAGCCAGTCCTCTGTATCTGCCCCATCTGTGGGTGGTTTTCCACTGTCACCATGAACAGCTATTTATGTTGGGCACTGCACAAGAGGACTAGACCTAAAGAGGTGCCATTTTTGTCACAGACATCTTTACTATTTTGAAAATAAAGTTTCAGAAATTGTTGTTTCTTGTGCTATCCCTTCACTGCAGAGTTTATGCGATTTATAATGTATGACAATTATGTTCCAGCAGGGGACAGTAAAGTGTGTTGTTCCAGCAGGATTAATAGCTCTGCTTCTACTTCCTGAGGAGGCATCAGTTTGGAACTAGAAAGACCTTGTTAATCTCACATCATCTAAAATACCTTGTACTTCTAAACAAAGACCTGCTTTTTCACCTGACACACAAATCATCTTTAAAAAAGATATGTTAGTGTTTACAGCTCAGCTGTAATGAGTGTTTCATGTTGCCATTCAAATGTTCAGCTAATTGTTTACCAACATAGACTGAAATAGTTACATTCCAAACTTAAATCCACAAGTCCTTTGACTCAGCACCAACCATTACACGTTGACTAATGTCCAATTACCATTAGTCATCTACAAAAAATGTGGGTGGGGAGAAATTAAAAGGTGTTATGTAGTAGTTAATTTGTTATACTCTTATGACAGTTAATTATTTCCTTAGAAATGTCATTATGAAATAAGGTATTATTAAATTCTAATGACTTGTTACCTCATATTACTTCAAGATGTTCAAATTCTAAGATAAAATATTTGACATCTATCAGTAAGGAAAAATAATTAGGATCAAAAATGGGAAGCTATTATAAAATTAATTGAGTTGTTGAAGAAATTTTTTGAGGAAATAAGGCAGGAGAGGACAAAAGTTTCCACAGCTGCTATTTTGGGCAAATGTTTCACAGATCCATTAATGACTAAGCAGATAAATATGAATTTACCTTCCAATTCAACTACACTGAGAAGAAAAAAAATTTTTTTAATGACTGAGAAAGGGGAAAAATGAACTATTTTTAAATTAAATACAGTCTCCAGCTCATGCTCCTGTAATAAAATACTTGAGTCTGGGTCCTTTATAAAGAAAACAGGTTTACTTGCCCCACAGTTATGGCAGAATTGTAGTCCAAACAGTATGGCATCAGAGGCTTAGCAAAGGACCCCATGTGCATGAAAACGTGGAGAACTGGACATGGTGGTCCACATCTGTAATCTCAGCTACTTGATAGGCTGAGACAGGAGGGCTGTAAATCAAAGTCAGAGTGGGCAATTTAGTAAGACACTGTCTCAAAAACATAAAATTAAAATAAGAGCTTGAGGCATAGCTCAGTGGTAGAGCCCTTATTAAGCATGTGCAAAGCCCTACAAGTTTCTTTTCAAAACAAGACAAAGACCATGTTGGAGGAGCTGAAAGGGAACTGGCCTCAGCACAAGAATCAAATGCATTCCTGAGAACTTCTCCAGTCACACAAGACCCGACCCACCCAGAGAGATGGCATTAGTCCATTCGTGAGGGCGGAGCACCCATGACCCAATTACTTCCCCTGGCCCCACTTTGTAAGGTTTCCGTTACCTCGACATGCCATGCTAGGACCAAGTTTCCAGTGTAGGAGCCTTTGGAGGACAAACCACATCTACAGCAGGTGTGCAACGATTCACATTATTGGCAAATGAGAAGATGAAAGTTGCATCCACAGTAGTGCACAGGATCTCACATGACAATCTGATTTGTATACATCCAAAAAATTCCAAGCAATATCTCAAACAGATATTTATACATCACATCCATGTTTATAGCAGCATTGTAATAACCAAGAGTTAGGAACAATCTAAACATCCAGTGATGGCCAGGTGTGGTGGCGCACAACTGTAATCCTAGCACTCAGGAGGCTGAGGCAGGAGGATCATTGCAAGTTGGAGACCAGCCTGGGCTACAAAGTGAGCTCAAGCCCAGCCTGAACTGCATATCAAGAACTTGTTTCAAAAAGACCAAAAAAAAAATGTAAATGTCCAGTGATGGATGAATGCATAAACAAAATGTGGTCTACCCATACAATGGGATAACCTTCAGTCTT
The DNA here is from genome assembly GCA_004027595.1 of Dinomys branickii. NCBI lineage: Eukaryota > Metazoa > Chordata > Mammalia > Rodentia > Dinomyidae > Dinomys > Dinomys branickii. The sequence goes on from PVLD010028289.1 coordinate 13,846, forward strand.
AAACAGTAGGAAATCCTACTACATGCTGCACCATGGATGAAGTATAAAAACATGATGTAAGTGAAATAAGCCAGTCACAATAAACCAAAGTATGATTGTACCAAAAAGCCAGTATGATTGCACTCGTGAGAGAAGTAGTCTGTTCACAGAGGCAAACTAGCATGGTGGTTGCTAGGTGCTGTGGTTGGAATGTGTTTCCCCAAAGTTCATGTGTTGGAATCTTAATTTTCCAGTTCACAAGTGAGTGGGTTTTGGAGGTGGGGCCTTTTCAGAGCTAATTAGGATACATGAGGTCATCAGGGTGGGGTCCCTCTGATGGGATCAGTAGTTTTATAAAAGGAAGAGAAACCCTTGCTAGCAGCTGGGTGTATTGCACCATGTGATGCCCTTTGCATGTCCAGATGCCAGGAAAAAGGCCCACACCAGATCCAGAGCCATGCTCTTCTCTCCCAATTTCTCAACTTCCAGAATCATGAGATAAATAAACCTCTACTCTTTAGGAATGGCTCAGTGTGTGTAGTATTCAGCTATTGCAATAGAAAACAGATTAAAAGAGGACAGGTATATAGCTCAGCAGCACAAGCACCTTCCTGGCAAGTGCAAGGTCCTGAGTTTGATTCCCAGAATCCACACACACACACACAAAGTCAAATCCAGGTATCAAATAAATAAACAAATAACGGTACTAGAAAATGGACTAAGTCATCAGGGACTCAGGGGAGGGTGGATGACACAGGAAGGGGAGCTGCGGTTTAATGAGTATAAAATTTCAGTTTCTGGATGCTGGTTGCATAACAATATGAATACATGGTACTTCACACTACTGAACTACAAAAATATTAAGATCTGCTCTGAGAAAGAAATATTGATGCTGCAGGCAGAGTCTGTGAAAACAACAAAAGCAAACATTGGCGCACAATGCGTGTGACTCAGTCTTTAGCCAGGCAGTGACTAGAATCCCAGAAAAAAAGATGTTCACAGTTCTGACAACATGCGGGGGGGCGCAGTTTTGCAGATTGTAGAGGCTGGAGGCAAGTGATCTCTCATTATTAGGGGTTAACATGCTTAAAAGACATTCCAACTATGATATGCTTGATTCATGGAATTATTTCCTATGAAGACAAGAAATACTAAATGTTTCTGAACTATTTGAGTCACAAAGACTATTTATAGTTTAAGAGTCAGTTAAAAGGCCGGGGATGTAAGCTCAGTGGGACAGCGCCTGCCTGACTGTGCAAGGTTGTGAGTTCGATTCCCAGTACCAAAAAAAAAAAAAAGTCAGTTAAGGGCCGGGCATGGTGGTACACACCTATGATCCCAGTGCTCAGGAGGCTGAGGCAGGATGATTGCTGTGAAATCAAGGCCAGCCTGGGATACATAGTGAGTTCAAGACCAGCCTGAACTACATAGTGAAATCCTGTCTCAAAAAACAAAACAAAACAAAACAAATTAGCTAAGGACACCAAGGAGCATCCTCCATGATGTGGCTACATCCTTAACTGTGGGTTGTCTGGCTCCTCCAATGTGGGCACCAATAGGCGGTGGATTCTTCTGCTGTTTCTCTTAGTTTCAAGTCTTTTTTTTTTTTTTTTTTTTTTTTTTTACTTTTTGCTCCAGTGTCTTGAGGATCTTGATGCCAATCTATGAAAATTAAATTCTCGCCTGTTTATGAATGGTGGACAACATGCAGGTGTATTTCCCAACTTCTCAAGGAGTAGAATCTTACTAAACTTTCAACTGAGTGTGGTTCTGAACTCTCTGGAAAGGAATAGGATGCAGCTATTAAGAAACTGGCTACTGAGGCTGGCGTAAGAGTCGTTGTATGAATTTCACATACATTATGATCAGTTCCCCTCCCCATTCTCTTTCTGGGCAATTATTGTGGTGTGGATTTTCCTACACATCAGCAACAAATAGCCCACACTTTGGTAAAATAGAAGGAAAGCCATCTGAATCCCAAAGCTTTTGTCAAGTGGGCAGAAGGCCAGACAACTTTGCATGGATTGTGGCCATCATGACTCAGCTTCCCCAAGAGGGTTGGATTTGCCATTTCGCCAGACACACAGTCAGGACCTGTGAGTTAGTTGGGCAGAGGGAGTGAAGGTGCTTGCAGAATCACTTGCTTGATGTAGATCAGAGCATGAACGCTGGATGCTGGATGTGGCTATTCTGCAGTTCCTTGTTCCACTAGTTTTTTCAGTGCTGTTGCCCTGTGGGTTTGGCTAGGAGAACTGATCCCGGTGGAGATTAGGTCAGGCATCATTTGCCTGTCCTAGGAGGCTGCAAAATACACTTGTGATCCCCAGAATGCACCGGAAGGCATCAAAAAAGTAGCCAAGTGTTGGATAGAAGTTAATTATCCCAAACCACTAGTGAACCAACAGCCTGAATATTGAAAGAATGAAGCAGATCTACCAGCTGCTCTCACATACAGAAGGCTAGATCTTCTTGCTTCAGCGCCTTCAAATCCTAATGGGAATGGTGGGTTAATGGTGTGTGCTTGCGGAGAAGAGATCCCAGGTGGCGGCAGCAGTGGAAGTTGCTCTCAGTGGAGAGGTATGCAGTGTCTTACACTGTGCTCACAGAGACAGTCAGCGGTCTCACCTGTTGAAGCAAGCACAGAGTTCTGTAGGCTCCAACCTCGGTAGTGGAAAGTGGCCTGGTCAGGAGGACGAACAGAGCATTGGTCCCAAGGTCCAGCGGCAGAAGCTAACTGGAGAATCTCCAGAAGGAAGCCTGTTGTGGCTGCAACTGATAAGAGATTCAGTAGATTTCAGTCCAGTTACTTAGAAATGCTCTTCATTGATTCTAATGACATTTCTGTGGTTTGTGGCTTTTTAGTGAATTTTGCATAGGATGAGTGGTAATCTGTACATAAAGAACTTAGTAAAAGAGTTTGCCTGGTGTAAATATAGTCACAATTAATATAGACCCATCAATGTATTTTTAAATAATTTCTCACATATGGCAAAAGTCTAAATTGCAAAGTGATATTCTGATATAAAATTCAAACATTTTGGGAGTCAATATGGGAAAATAGGAGGCTTTCAGACTTTCTTAAAGCCTGTTAAAATTTGGGGGGAAATTTTCTTGACTTGACCTAACTTTGCACTCTGTCATAATAATGTTTTAGAAAATATGTATAATCAAAGCTGGGGTTGGTGGTGCATGCCCATAATCCCAGAGCTTGGAAGGCTGAGGCGGGAGGATCACTGTGAGTTTGAGGCCAGCCTGGCCTACATAAGTGAGTTCAAGGCCTGCCTGCACTACATAATAAGACTGTGCCTTAAAAAAACAAAAAGACCCTGCCTTTAATATATATATAGTAGATATTACCTCTACTAACACAATGTATGTTTTAAAGTCTCATGTATGCCTGAACTATGGAAATTCTATGTTAAATTCTCCTTATTGCCCTGTTCCTGTTCACGACCTTGTTATTCAAGTATATGCAAATACTGAAAAAAGTTTAATTGAAACTTATTGCTAGAGTAGTTTTGGTTTGGATCTGGAATGTGCCCCCCGCAAGCACCTGTGTTGAATACCCGGTCCCAGTGTAGCAATATTCAGAGGTGAGGGTGACCAGATTACGAGAATTCTAACCCCATTAATGAGTTAACCCATTGACAGGTTTGTGATTTGATGGTATTATTGGAGGGGTAACAGAAACAGGAAGTAGAGCCTAGTGGAAGGGAACGAACAGGCCATGGGGGTGTGTTCTCGGGAACTGTATCTTGGCCCCCCGTGCCTTCCTTGAGGGCCCTCTCCTCCCTTCTGCTTCCTGGCTGCCCTAAGGTGAATAGCTTTTCTCTGCCACACCCTTCTACCATGAAGTTTCTGCTTCACCATAGGCCAAAGAACAACAGAACTAAGAGACCATGGACTGAAACCTCAGAAACTATGAGCTCCTTGGCTCAGCTCATAGGAGCCCTCTGTTTAATGGAATGCATTGTTAACAACTTCAAAATGGCAAATAAAGACAAGATCTTTAAATTAAGTTTATAGCAGATTTTGTCTTTTGAGACTAGTAATGGTCACTGGGTCTGTACTGGTTGGTGTACTAGGCCTCATGCCAGAGCTCCATCCAAGCCCATGGCCTCCTGCACTTTTTATTTAATGCTAGGGATTTTGGCGCGGCTCTTGCACCTACAGAGGACTATGAGGTGAACTCTGTGCTCCTTATGAACCCAGAGATTGTTACCACTACCTTTTGTAATTGCCACCTCCTATAACGGGGAACTTCCTACCTAGCTCTTGAATTGGTTTCCAAGTACTTGAAGATTATGAGAGTCACAATCTCACACACGCGCACACACACACACACACACACACACACACTCGTGCACACACTATTAGGCTGTTCTGGCTACTCTCTAAAGGTCAGTCCCTGAAATTATGAACTGCTACAGAGACCTTCAACTCCTCCACCTTCCAGAGAGCATCAGAAAAACCCAGTCTCCTTCCTGAACAGACCTCATGCTCCAAAAGCCCCCTGCTCCATCCTGCCTATGAACTCAAATCTGGGCAGGAACTGGTGAACCAGGAATTTGAACATAAAACAGGTTCTGGGAAGTGAGACTTCACAGGAAGGGCAGAGACTGGGCAAGGTGAGGGGAAGAAGGTCCAAGTCAGTGAGGGCCCACAGTTTCCCGGTGTCTCCTGTCAGAGAGAAATTGCCCCAGCCAAAGGTAAGTAGGCAAGAGAGGCTTTCTTTAACACTGCTGCCATAGGGGTGAGAAATTAAACTCAACTGCACTGAAAGGAAAGGCGGGAGAGAATTTAAGCGCTGGATGAGCTAGTGAGCAGGCACTGGCAGACCAGAGGGGCTGGTCCACAGGAGGTGTCTGCACGTGGAATTATTCATAAGATTGCAAAAAGTTTACCTCTTTGATTCAGCCATCTGTGTTTTCTCACTGTCACCGAAATTAGTCCTACCCTTCTCCAGAGACTGGGAAATGAGGCACTGTCTCTCTTCATGACTTCACAGATGTGGCTCCCAGCTCGTTGAGAAAGATGTCCCAAGGTTGAAACCTGGCCAGCAGAGGAGGATTCACTTCCATCTCAAAGGTGTGAAAATACTCTAAAGTAAGTGCTTATCTTAGTTTTTATGTTGCTACAGTCCGAAAATACCACAGACCAGGGAATTTAAGAAGAATAGACTTTTATGTAGCACATGGTTCTGGAGGCTGAGAGGTCAAAATCAAGGTGCTGGCATCCGTTGAAGGCCTTCTTCCATCCAAGATGGCATCCAAGATGGCGGAGTGCATCACAGGGTGAGGCAGAGGGGTGTGCTCGCTCCTCTCTCCTCCCCTTTTGCCTCCTTCTTCTTTTCCTTCCTCTCATTCTTCGTTCCTTCTCCTCTTTCTTCTCCTTCATTTCCTCCTCCTCATCCTTCTCCATTTTTTCTTCTTCACCTTCTCCTTCTCCTAAAACCACCCTGATGTCTTTGTGTAACATTGATGACCTTCCAGGGGCCCCACTTGCAAAATCTATTCACATATGAATTTGGGGATTAGGTTTCTATCACAGCGAACTTTTAGGAGACATTCAAGTTATAGCAGGTGCCCTAAGAAATTAGAGATCAGGGGTCTAGAACTAGGAAGTTTTATTTTAAGACACAGTCTCACTAAGTTATAAGCTGGCCAGACTGGGCTCAGACCTGCAATCCTCCTGCCTTACCCCCTCAATATAACTATATAACTTTTCTTATAAATGTTAAAATGGTCTATCATACAGGCTAAAATGATGTAT
>PVLD010028290.1:0-19596 GCA_004027595.1 Dinomys branickii
AAAGACAAAAGAATGGAGACATATGAACCAGAATAAGCCATAAACAATACAGAAAATACAAAATTATACAGAATATAGTAGGGAATTACCACTGGATGTTGTATTACATAATGTTATCTTCATATTAGTTAACACAAAAACATTAAAGGAAATATCAAATTATAGAGAAGATAGTAAGGAATTTGCACTGGATGCTGTATAATATAAAGTTATCTTCACTTCTGTTAATACAAAAACAATTGAGGAAATACACAATTATAGAGAACACAGAAGGGAATTAGCTCTGGATGCTGTCCTACATAATGTTACCTTCACATTTGTTACTCAGTTACACAGATGATGGCCCATTTGATCATTCAGTTTTTCTCCTACCTCATCTCTGTTGCCCTACCACTCAATCAGTCATCTTCCCCGTGATAATAACTGTACTCCTGGGTTTACCTATATCCTTGGACTCTCACCTTGGGAAGAGATATAGCTGCCTCAGACTATACTATAACATACATGGGTGTATACAAACTGCCATGGTTGGAGGTGGGAAAGCACATATGCTCACAGTGGACTGCCCGGCTCCACCCAGTTGCCATGCTATGGGTGGGGGCGGGTCCAGTCCGTGAGGTGCCCTCAGTGGGGCCCTCAGCAGAGCAGCTGCAGGGCCCACAGCAGAGCAGCCACCAGGGCCCACTGCGGAGCAGCCGCGGGGCCCACGGTGGAGCAGCCGCGGGGCCCACGGCAGAGCAGCCACCAGGGCCCACTGCAGAGCAGCCACAGGGCCCACGGCAGAGCAGCCGCGGGGCCCACGGCAGAGCAGCCGCGGAACTAAACCAACTTTTGCTTTTGCTTTTGCTTTTTGCTTTTGCTTTTGCTTTTTGCTTTTGCTTCAGTTTCATCAGCAGAGCTACTTAATTCCTTACACTGTGTGATGATGGTGGCCACTCTCTCTGTGCCTCCTGTTCCCTCGTCACCACACACTGCATCAGTGTAGCGACCGGGGTGTCCCGCTTCATGTCCGAGCCAATACTTTAAAGCTTGTCACAGTTAGTGTTTCTCCTCCTCCTCCTAACTCAGGCCTGATGGGGTCAGGAAGCTGCGTCAGTGAAGGAGGGTGGTTAGTGTCTGCTCTGGTCAGCGGTTCGCTTTCTTCCTCTTTTTCCTAAGTGAAATTCTGACCCCTCTTCTATGGCAGTAAAGGAAAGAGGCAGCCACAAAGAGCAGCTGGAGAGTCTGGCAGAAAGCTTTTACCCGGATGGTGCCTTTGGAGGTTGGCTGCACACTCTCTGAGACCGGTGTCATGAGTTGTTTCTCTTGCAGACATTTCTGTGGGTTCTTTGCAGTTGTCGTCAGAGCTGGGGATCTTCCAGATACTCTTCTCTTAATAGCAGACAATGTACCTTTCTTCCTGCTGTTCTGTAGTAGCTCTTTCCCTACCTCTGTGAAGCTGGAATTCCCCCCTCCCCCGCAAATCTCTTATCACTGAAGGTTTTTCACTTTCTGTGCAGCCGGCTTCCAGTGAAGACCACTCCCGTCAGCACCCTCCCACATGGCCCATTTTCAGGCTACAAAAGAGGCTGTCATGCACCCTTTGCTCTAACAAACTGTCCGAGGGCAGTATGACCCCCTGCTCACCTGTCACCCTTTCAATGGGCCAGCCTACATGCAAGCCTTCAGAAGTCAGACTCCAGTCCCCTAGGCTAGGCTTATCATTCTCAAGATGGTGTGTGCTTAGGAAGCCCCACTGAACAGGAGTGGCGCAGAGCCTCTGAACCTGCTGCCCTGGATGGGCCTGGTGGAGTAGGACTCCAGGCACCCCAATAGCTGCTTTTTATGTCCCTTTAGTCTTTGCACAGGAACAAGTAGGTTAAGAATCAGGCAACATTTTTGGTTTTCTCTTGTAAGAACTGGCATCTTAGGCTGTCGGGATGGTTCTGTAGCAGAATAAATGCCTAGTATGTGCAGGGCTCCAAATTTGATCCCCAGCTCCATAAAACAGAAACAAAACAAAACATGAATTTGTATCTTGCTTGGCATTCACTGGACTTAGGAATATTATCGGTTTCTTCTCTATGGGGGCGGGAATCTTACATGAAGGAAATCTCCTGTTTGTCTAGAAAGGACAAGCCCATGGTTTGAGGGAAATGGAAGGGTCTTCCAGTCATGATCCCTACTTTCTTCTCCTGAGCAGAAGCTGCCCAAATCTGCCCCTGGGACTATTGCTTGACTTTAGAGTAGAATCCTGCATCACACTCAGCAGATTTCACAAGGATGCAGTGATACTAATAAATGTAGTAACTTGGACAAGTGTCTGTGAACATTATAAATCATGTGTCATCAGCAATATGTCATAATCAACTGTAGCTGACTTACAGCCTACAAAAAAAGAATGGAATCAACGTTGTTTCCCTGCAGAATTCTTGTTAGGCTGTTGGTGTTTCAAAGATTTCTCCTGTCTCAAAATGGTGCCATCCATCTTGACTAATGGCAAAATTACCCCCACAGGGTTTTACAAAAGATGGAAAGTTTGTCCTCATTCTCTATCTGAATATTTTCTACAGTGCTTCAGTCCATTGTCTCCAAAACACCACGCTTCTTTATCTGCACGTAGACGGTAGGCCATTGGCAATTCCTCTTTTTCTTGTTTTGCTGAGAAAATTGCTTATAAAGACATTTTCCATGCTACAAGAAAAACATATAGAAGTTGTTTCAGGTAATGAGAAATCCCCTGTTTACAAAGGAAGACAAAAGGCTTATGAGTAAGTAAATAAAATGAATACATTGTACTTATCAAGCAGTTATTTTGCAATGAACTATTGGTTAGCTTAGGCACAAATCTTGCTTTCCAAACTCGCATTCTGCCAGGGTCTCACACCTCCCCTGCCTCTCCTACTTTCACACCTTTCCCAGAACTTGTTGTTTACCAGACCTCCCAGCTTCTCAAACGTGTTTCTGTCTGCCTAGGACACTTTTCTTCTTCTTGTTTTCCTCAATGCTGTGGTTTAATTCTAATGCCTGTCTCTTATCTTTATGCAGTTAATGCTTAATTCTTGATAATCCCAGTGCCCCAGAGTTTGGCAAACTAGAATCTCATGGGAGAAATCCAGCTGTCTCAAGACAAAAGCTATCTGTGCTTGTAAATAAAGTTTTATTGAAATGCAGCTACTTCACTTGCATTTTTCTGTGGGTGCTTTTTTTTTTTTTTTTTTTTGGTACCGGGAATCAAACTCTGGATCTTATGCTTGCCAGGCAGGTGCTTATGCCACTGAGCTATAGCCCCAGCCCTTATGGTTGCTTTCTCGCTACTGTATAGAGTTGAGTGCTTCCAGTGGGGATTGTTTAACCCACCAATGCTACACGGTAATTATGTGACAGAAGAATGTGCTTTTTAACTTGACAGGAAAGCTGCACTGAGCCTTGCTGTGGAACATGTGCACATGTGTAATAAGGCCCCAATGTCTTGGATGGAATTTGACTACCTACATAATTGTCTCAGTCCTTCCAAATACAGGCCATGGAAAACAAGGCCTCTGGAGTTGGACTTCATTGCAGTGTTTAGCCTGGCCACTTACAAGCTGGGTAGCCTTGAGAAAATAACTTGATGTGTCTGGATCACAAATTTCTTATTTGTAAAATCAGGGTAATCAAAACCTCATAGGGCTGCTATGTGGATTACGTGCCACACTGCATCAGACCTTCCAGTAGTATCTGGAACAAATAATGTTAGCTCTTAGTTACTTTCTTACCCTGCACTCCATGGAAATAGTCCTCACTATCACAGTGCCTGAAATCTAGTGCATTTCCACAAAGGTTTCTTACGGTTATTGGTAGAGGGAATGAAGGAAAAAGACACATATTCCTGGAAGATTAAGATTTCGATAATGGAAAATATTTAAAGTTCTAGACTTATCCCATGCGCAAAGCAGTTGACTCAATAAATTTAAATGATCTCAGCATGGTAATACATGCCTGTAATTCCAGTGTTTTAAGAAGCTCGGGCAGGAGGATTTCAAGTTCAAATATAGCCTAAACAACTTAGTAACTGAACAAGACTTTGTCTGAAAATTAAAAAAAAAAAAAACAAATTTAAAAAGGGCTGGAAATGTAATTCAGAGCTTGCATATATATTCAAGAAATTCTATATAGTAGCAAGAAAACACCCATAGACAAAATGCAAAGGAAGTGGCCATATTTCAATAAAACTTTATTTATAAACACAGATGGTTTTTGTTCTTTTGGGTTTTGTTGTTGGTGTTTCATTTTTGTTTTGTTTTCTGATAGTTGGTTTTGTCTCATGACACTAGTTTGGCAATCTCCGGGATAAGGAGGTTTATTTAAAAAAGAAAAAGACCTTCGGATCCTCATAGAAAAAGAAGAAAAGAAAAACCAACTGGAATGCTTTTTAAAAAGTAAAATACATTTTCCTTGTGTGACATGGTTTGTGTGTTACTTAGCTGGCTATCACTGTCACAGATACTTGAGATAGTCAACTCACAAAGAGGAAAGATATTTATTTAGTTATTTAGGTATCTGTGGTAGTGGGGAAGGAACCCAGACCCAGGGCCTTTACACTGAGCCAGGTCTCCAGCCGTTTGTATTATTATTTTTTAAAATTTTAAGATAGAATCTCGCTAAGTCACTAAGTTGCCCAGGCTGGGATCGTGCTTCCGCTCCTCCCTCCCTTCCTGGCCTCCTGGAGCACCAGGACATGGCGTGCACCGCTGTACCTGGCTGGGGGAGCTTTTGCTCACTCACAATTTCTGAGCTCTCAGTCCATGGTCACTTGGAACTCTTGCTATGGCAGCACAGGACATCAGGGTGGCAGTGTGCGACACAGGAGGCCTATTTACCTCAGGCAGTCTGGGAAGCAAAAGAGAGGTGGGGAAGGGCTCCCCTCATACACATAGTGACTCAACCCCTTTCTCCTCGGCCTTATCTACTGAAGGTTCCACTGACTTCCAACAGCACGACAGGTTGGCGGCCAAACCTTGAACCCATCTCAGGACCACATGGCCCTTTGGCAGTCACTTAAGATCCAAACTCCAACATGTGCTTGGCTGACAAGAGCAAAATAGAGCAATACTGGAGGAACTCGAGCTCCCCACCAGCCTGCACTATTCCTCTGCGTGGACAGGAGGAATCACCACCACCACCGTCACCCTTACCTGCAGCACACTGTAATGGGGAGACTTCGCCAAATCCCGGCTGCTGAATTTACCAGATAACTGCCTGCCAGAAACACTCACATCCGGGTCCCAAATTGGTCTAGGTGCTCCTCTAGTCTGTGCTAGATCCAAGGCCTCGGCTGCCTATCCCTTCCCCAAGCCGGCACTTCGTATGCTTTTTTGACCCTGCAGCTTCCAAACAAAAGCCAGCACCCTAACTCTGAAGCTCCGCCACGGCTGAGAGGAGCGGTGCTAATTTGCCATGATTAGGAGATCTTTGAAGGTCTTCCGCCAGTTTTTATCAAGGCATAAAAAGCAATTATTACAATTAATGCAATTTACCATGTGTTCCCCTTCCAGAAAAGCTATTTCAGGGTAGGTCTGCCATCTGTCCCTTTCAAAGTGATAAAACTTCTAATTTAACACTGTCCAGAATCACAGACTTCGCATATTGAGCCCCAGAGAGCATCCTCAGAGGGACTCGCTCCAGCCTTTGCCCCTCGGGCGGGTGGAGGCCTCATGTTCACGGATCCTCTTCATCTCCATCATGACAAAGGCTTCCGTGGCAGGGCAGGAGGATGAAAAGATTGGCCTCTAAGTGGATATTCAGACACTTGGTTCTGCAGGAGACCTCAACCGGCAGAGGGAGCTTAATTTTTGCTGTCAACAACCCTTTCCCTTAACAAACACTGCTGCTTGAAGAAGCAGTCCAGCAGCATCACTTCTGACAAGCAGGAAATATAGAAGGAACACTGTAATTGGCATATGTTGTTGCAGGAGCTGAGGGAAATAGACAAGTCCTTGCCAAAGAGACTCAGGCTGAACAGGAAAGAAAAGGAAAGGCGTCCTTCATACTGGGTATTTGAAAAAATGTTAAGATCAAAGTCCAACTATCCAAGATCAAGTTGAGATCTAAATCAGCCACTTGCTACTCTTCATCTCTTAAGACCAGTAAACAAATGCTTGGCTGCTGCTTTTGTCTTTCATTCTTTATCAGTTGAAGATTTGGGGTTTGGGGGAGATAGAAGCGATTTGACTCATTTTAACAAGCACGCGCCAACCAAATGGCTGGAAAGCTCGGGCTTTGCTTCTCGCCCATCTCTCTTCCCCGGCAGGAAATCTGGCTGCGGAGCTGCTAAGCGTAGAGTGAAAAGAGAAACAGGACAGCCTTTTCCCAGTGAGAAGAGGATTCACAGAGGCAGGGAGAAGAAACCAGCTTTTTCTCCTCATTCACACATTTGGTGGAAGCTGCCATTTCCCAAGCTTGGCACTTTTTCCTTTCCAATAACCGAGATGGTTTTACATAGAAGATATTTATGTATCTATAAAGTACTATCTACATGTTTTTTTTTCAAGTGACTAAATGTTTTTATAATTTTTAAATTCACATGCTCTGTGTAATATATTTTTTTTTACTATGATTCATGTAGCCCTTGGGCTTATGAGTGGTGGCTGGAAAACAAATTAGTTTGTTGGAGATGATCTTTGGAAGCCTGTGCATTGTTTACCAAGAAACAGGCCGAGTCCTCCCTGCCTACCGTCAGATGAAGCCAGGGGACTGGGACGAGGACATTCATCTAATGCACAATGACAGTGGTGCCTCTTCAGTGGAAAGATTAGGGGAGAGACAGAGAGGCAAACCTACTCTTCCTGACAACTTCCCGTTCTGCTCCAATCATGTGACCCAACAACGAGCTTCCTCTACATAGCAAGGGAAGTAGAGCCACGGCTTTTCATTGTCAGGTTCTTAAAAGGTGGTTTCCCTCACCAGGGCTTAACCACGTGTTCACTAGCTATCAGGCCTACTTACTTCCAGGGCATTGCATTCAAGTTATTTGAATACTTGTACTTTTCAAATTTGAATTTATTAGAAATTTTGAAGCGGGATTGAGTTTTGCACATATGACCCCATGTACAAATGAAATATAATTTCTAAAGTAGACTAAAAGTTAATAGATGGAGAAAAATGCCCGTGAGTTCATCGTTGTTTCCTTAAGTTTGTGTTCCACTCGTGTACTGTTTCCAGTTGATAAACTTTAAAGCTGACCTTCTGGAGTAACAGAGGTTCAAGTGAACAAAAGACAAAACCAAGACCTCCCAAATGTGCCTGTCACGGTCAGACAAATCTGTCTTTCTGCAAGAGTGGCCATGGACTGACCTGCAACTGTGAAAATGGCCCAGGGGCAACCTGAAAGCTGCTATGCACAAAGTGTGGAGCCCCAGCCTGGTCCTAAGTCTGTCCAGTGACCCGAGGTGACCTCCAAGAAAGGATTCTGCTCAAAGCCACTACTGTAATTCACTAAACAAAGAAGACTAGCTCCTTCCAGAATCTCAGAAACCATAAAGGCATGGTCAATTCGGACCTAGAGGAGAAATAAGCCTATATCCACTGAGAATCAGGGAAACCAGAGGGGGAACAGCAGTCTCCCTTTATCTGCAAGGGTACATCTAGAGCTACTATGTTTTTTCCTGTGCAGAAAGACCTGTGATAAAGTCTAACTTACCAAGTTAGGTACAGGGCAAGATGAGCAACAACTAATAATTAAATAGAACAATCATAGCAACATCATATCATAGGAGATACTTAAAATTTATAGACTCTTTATTCCTGCAGTTTTCCACTTAATATTTTCAGTACATGCCAGGAGTTGACTGTGCGTAACTGGAAGCTGAGAAGGCAAAACAAGAAGGGGAAGGTGGCACAACGCACCTCGGAGACAACACGTAGACCAAAAATAAAACCAGCAGAGAATCAGTCTAGGAAGATATCTTACTGCTTAATGGTTTCTGCTCCAGCCCATTTCTGTTTTTATGATGCATACTCCTTTGCTTAAATTGCTTGAGAGAGGCTTTGACTCTTTTTGAATAACCCTAGAAGCACAGGTGGACTGCAGTATAAACAGCAGTCGATCACTTGTACAGCATCCCCAATCCCCATCGTGGGAAAAGCAATGCAAACAAAGCTAGAACACACATTGTTATTCTTAAACAGCTCATAAATGTCAGCAAGAAATCAAGTCACGACAAACACTGGCGAGACTGAGGGAAAAAGAAACCACATACATTGTCATTGAGAACGCAAACCAGTACGACTGTGCTAGAAATCAGCATGGCTGTCCCTCAAACCCAGGAACTAGAAATGCCATCTGACCCAGCCGTCCCCCTTCTGGGATCTTGCTGAAAGCTAAAGGTGCTGTGTTACAGTAATCCATGCACGTCTATGTTTATAGCAACACAACTCATGATAGCTAAATGTTGGAAGCAGGCTATGTGTCCATCAGCAGATGAATGCATACAGAAAATGTGGTGTTTATGCACATGGAGTACTACTCTGCCAGAAAGAAGGATGGATTTGAGTCATTCTTTAGGAAACCAGAAGCGTCTTGAGACCATAATGTTGAGTGAAATAAATTTAAAATACAAGCTTAAATATTGTGTGGCTTCTCTTACGTGAGACACTCAGATGATAAATAAAGGGCCAAATAAAAGCTCTATAATAGGAAGCAGGGAGATAGACCTTTCTCACATGGAAAGGGGGTCTAGAGGTGGAGGCGCAAGGAAAGAGGATGAAAGGGAGTTGGGATGGGTGAGGGGCCTCTGCCAACGCCACACAAAAAATGTAGACATTATGTACTGCAAACATGTATTAATAAACCACCTCATAAACTTGCTTTGAAACTATGCAGAACAAAGATATTTACTTTTCATTTTCCCTTGGTACTCTATAAACTTGATATCTTGGAATGGGGCATTTCTACCCAAGCAGAACTCCACAGATGACTAAACAACTCTTTGGAGAATACAGCTATTTGGTACATCCCCATCTAGGGTCCCGAGTGCTCCAAAGACTCTCTTCTTTAGAGTGTGCTGAGAAAGGCTGCTGTTTGCTCACTGAAGATCTTTTATTTAGGGGGTTTTACAAACAACTTTTAGAAAGTACAGAGCTTAGATAGAATAGAATTGCCAAATGTCATGTGTCCTTTGTCAGTCCTGCTGAAGACATGGGCAAGCAACATAGGACTGGTTAAGAATGCTTTTGGTTCCAATTCCCTGTGAATTTGTTGTAGAACAAAGGAATTCTAGGAGATGATTGTCGCCTTTAACCTGAGGAAAGCAGTTACCAAGATTTGTACAGGGATCATGCAAGGAGAACATGCATAGGACAGATATGTACAGGAACAGCAGACAGACACCTGCTTAGTTCATTTATTTGATAAATGTTTGTTGAATGCCAGGCACTATTTCAGACACTGAAAGCAAATTCCCTCTCCTAGTTTCAGTCTAGCTTACATTCTAGTTCAGGTTTCCCAAAGAATAACCTACAAAATGCTAGTTTATAGAGAGTTGGTAGTTAATAGGAAGAAGAAGGAGGAGGAGGAGAAGGAGGAGGAGGAGAAGGAAGAGGAAGAGGAGGATGAGGAGGAGAAAAAGAAGAAGAGGAAGGGGAAGGGGAAGGGGAAGAAGAAGGGAAACAAGAAAAGGAAGGGGAAGAGGAAGAGGAAAGGAAGAGGGACAGGGAGAGGAGGAGGGAGAGGAAGAGGGCAGCCTCTTTTAAAATTAGAACTTGGTTGAGTGAAATTAGGTACATTTACTTATAGCAGGTCTTCACAGTTTATCCATTTGGTAGGGTTACTGTAACAATGTACCACACACTGGGTGGTTTAAACAGTACAGGTGTGTTGTCTTATGATTCTAGAGACTGGATGTCCAAGGTCAAGGTGTCAGCAGGGTTGACTCCTTCTGATGGCTATGAAGTCTGTTCCTGGCCCCTCTCTCTGGTTTGTAGGTGGTTCACTTGGCATTTCCCATGTGGATTCCTGCACAAATCCCTCTTTTTACAAGAAGACATCAGTCAGATTGGATTAAGGGTTGCACCGGATACCAGTATGACCTTTCTTTCTGTAAGTACATCTGCAATGACTCTATTTTCAAATAGGTCACATTCCAAGATACTAAGGGTTACCCAGTATATGAATTTTGGGGAGAGACACGATTTGGCCCATAATAATGACTTTATGAACCTGAATCTTGAAAAATCGAATTCTAGTGTAATCTATGGATTTTAGTTAATCACAGTGCATCAGTATTGGTTCCTCGATTATAACAAATACACCACACTAATGAAAAGAGTTTAATCATCTTAGGAGCTGTGTCTGAGGAGAGGGGAGAAATATATGCTTTTTGCTCTTTTTATAAAAAATAAACTGTTGCTAACAATCTATTAAGTCTTTTTGAAGGATAAATTCTTTTTTTTTTTTTTTTTTGATACTAGGAATTAAATTCATGACCTTGTACTTGCCAGGCAGGCGCTATACCACTGAGTTATATCCCCAGCCCAATAAATTCTCCATAAACAGAAAAGAAGCTTCCTTTACTGGATACGCATTACCAGAGCCACCAGGAACCTGGAGGATGCCCCCTCTCCCCACGCTGCACGGCGCTCTCCTGCCTCTTGCCTTGCTGCACACCTGTCTGACTGACCTTCCTCTGTCTTTAGTGTTTATCATTCTCACTGGCAATAGAGGGCTTGGGTTAGTTATTCCCTCAGTCTGGGGTCCTTTTTCTTCCCCATTTGGCCCAACTCTTAGTTTACACATCACATCTTCAGCGAGGGCAACGTCCCAACCCCCTGCTTTGACAGCAGAATTTCTATTACCTTTGGTTCCCATGACCATTCTAATGCATTTCTTCCCTTCATGTCCCCCAGTTCTTGTTCTCATTGAACCCTCGCTGACCACCTATCAGCTTCTCCACTGAGACCTGGTCTCCCCAACCCCCCAGACTTGATTCTCTGCAGCTGTCTCCTGTTTGATTATCAGTGAGGCGCTGATGAAGATGGCTGGGTGCCCCTCAAAGAGGAGCCCA
The DNA here is from genome assembly GCA_004027595.1 of Dinomys branickii. NCBI lineage: Eukaryota > Metazoa > Chordata > Mammalia > Rodentia > Dinomyidae > Dinomys > Dinomys branickii. Next base: position 11,022 of record PVLD010028290.1, read on the forward strand.
ACAATCTTGTCATCTCAGTGCAATCTGGATTTAACTTTGAATCATGCATTTGTTCTTCACTTTTTCCTCTTTAACAGTGTAGAGGCACACACAAGAAGAAAAAGGAGAAATGAATGCCCTTCTTCTCATAAAGATCTTTGTTAGCATTTCAGATTTACCATCTTGGAATGGTTAGGGTAACCACCTGAGTTGATCTCAGCTGGGATATTTCAGAAAGGTGGTCCTGAGAACAGTGAGGATTTACGGAGTGATTTAGAAAGAGAGAGATTTGGAAATGTTGAGTGTTCCTGGTAGATTTGGGAGCACAGGTGTACCAGCTCCAATTTGGAAAGAACTGCAAGAAATGCTGTCCAACACTGTACATTAGGTGATGCATGGGGTGGCTCCTAAATTAGCTCAGAGTAAATGGGCCTTAATTGGTGATTGGAGAGGTGAGGAGGGGGTTAGGCCTTTGTACCTCTTCTTCTGAAAGAAATCGCCCTGATTCTCAAAAAATGCATGCATGACTTTGTTTTGGTGTTTGTTTTGTTAGGCATGTTTTCCCCCAAACAAAGGAATAAGTTCAAACCAATTTAAGCAAGGAAGGAGGAATGGATGGCAGGCGCACAGGAGTGTCAAATGGAAAGGAAAGGCAGAAAGAAGCTGGCTCCCAGAGAGCTCTCGGGGCTCCCAGGGCTGCTCCTCTCCGCCTGACTGCATTTGCATACTCTGCTTCCCCTTTCCATAAGGTGGGTATCTGTTGTCCCCTTCTATCACCTAAGTATGCAGAACATAAATCTTGCACCATAAGAGTCTGTCATGAATCCTTTGGACCCCACCCAAGTTCTGGGAAGAAGCAATCTATGTGGCACAGTATCCATCTGAGGTCTAGAGTACTGTGGCCAAGGGGCATGGAGGAGAGACATGTGGTACAAACTTTCCTACTTCTACCTCGGCCTTCTCCATTGAGGAGGAGCCTGGAAAGGGCGTGGAAGTGATGGGTGGCCTGTTACTCTCCAAGGACACCTCGAAGTAGGCATATCGGTCACTTATTCATTAAAGATTTATTGAACTACTGCTATGAGAGCACAGCATTGCGAGTATTAAGGACAGTCCCTGCCCTTTAGAAACTGGGGCTGTAGCTGGGGAAAAAAATACACATGTATGAAATTGTCCAGAAACATGTAAATAGGACCTTATTTAGTAAATTGTCATCAAGTACCTGACACTTGCAAGATACTGGAGAATGCTAGGGAGCAAGAGTACTAATGACTAGCATTAGTACTTGCCCAAGTTCCGAACCAATTAAGAAATAAGGTAAGGCAAATAGAGTCCAAAGCACTGCCCGGATTACCAACAAATGCTGTTTTTCCACATATGAGGGGTTTCCTTTTATTAAATTGTTCCCTTTTACTAAATACCATACTATACACCTGGTGCTAGCCATCTCTACCCATAGAATGGCATTCTGAGCTTCACTTATTGAGCACCTATTATGTAGCAGTCACTGCTCTACACTGGGAGCTATAGCAGCGAACAGTGTCTGCCCTTGTGAATATCACTTTCTAGTGGGGAAGGGGCGACACGCTCACAGCTGGTTTGAACAGTGATACCTACATTCATATGTGTGTGCTAGAGCTATGAACCATTGTACCGTGGACTGAATGTCTTAAAACATAAAAATTTATTTCCACACAGTTCTGAAGGCTGGAAGTCTGACGTCAAGGTGTCAGCAGGACTGAGTTCTTCTAAGGGCTGGATCTGTCCTAGGCTTCTGTCCTTGGCACACAAGTGGCTGTCTTCTCCCTATGTCTTCCTTAAAGTCTCCCAGTGCCCCCTCTGGACATGCATCTGTGTCCTAATCTCTCCCTTCCATAGGACCCTGATCATGTTGGAACAGGGCTTATCCAAATGACTCTTCTAAGTATTCCATCTCAAAACAGGAAACATTTTCAGATATTGGGGGTTAGGACTTCAACATCTGAGTGGGGTGGGGGTACTGAATTCATCCCGTAACAGCACCGTAAGGAAAGACAGATTACATAATCTGGATTGGTGGAGCACTGCCTTAGAAGGATCTAAGAAATTCAGAACATTTAAATAAATTTAGGACTTTTAGAAATTAAGGTCATTTGCATGAAGTGCACTTGGTATGAAGTTTGGAATTAGAGATTTATCTGGAGACCACTAGCCCCAGAGTGCCTTAATGCTTCTGAGAAATGGGAGGAGCAGGGGCCCGGTCTCTTGGGAAGAAGAATCTAAACCTGGTGTGTAAAATGAGGACCGGGACAAGTGGAGGCCAGGAGACCCCGCAGAAAGCTATTATAAGGGCCCCAGCATGTGGTCATAAAGACCTGCTTTAGAAAGCAATTGGAGGGAGAAAAATATAAAACTAATGATAATTGCAAGGGAAGAGTCAATGGAGTCAAAGTCAGCACTGAAATCTCTTAGTTACATGACATAAGTCACACTCATTAAACTCCCCGGAAATGGTAACCTAGAGGAGAGCTATGCCCGTATCTGTAGCTTGTTGGATGTGGCAATTAGAATGCATGAGGTGCAGCTGAACATAGATTGGAGAAACTGAGCAGGTTTCTGGTTTCAGGGATGGCAACCTTCAGGTCATGCTAGCAAGTGGAATTTCACTGCTTCAGATTGAGTCAGTTTCCTCTTATTCATTCCTTCAGTATACAAAAGTAACTCTGTTCTTTTTTGTGTGTGTGATGCTGGGTATTGAACTTGTGCTAAGCAAGTGCTCTACCACAGAGCCACACCTCCAGCCTCTTTCATTTTTATTCTTATTTATTTGTATTTTAAGTGTCTGGCTAAGTTGCCAAGGCTGGGCTTACATTTGCAATCCTCTTGCCTCAGCCGTCCAGAGTGTAGGAATTATAGTCATGTACCACCATACCCAGTTTAGAATAATTCTTTTCATCATCATACTGCATCGTCTATTATATAGCCCCTACCCATCTCTGGGTATTTAAATTTAAGTTATTTAAAATGAAACAAAACTAAACACCTTATTTTATGGTTTAGATCTAAAATGCCCCCAGAAGTCCCATGTGTTTAGAAGTGGGGTTTTTGAAAGGTGATTGGGTCATGGTGGTGCTATAACCATCAGTGGATTCACCCAGTGCTGAGTTCATGGCTGAATTTACTATGAGGGGGTGGTGGCCTGATTGGAGGTTGGGGGAGTGACCTGGAAGGGTATATTCTTGACCATAGCTCCTCCTTTCTGTCTGTCTTTCATTTTCCTTCCATAGATGCCCTAAGATGAGCAGTTTTTCTCCACTGTACCTCTGCGCTGTGCTGTTTCTGCTTTGGAGCTGGCTGACCATGGACTGAACCCTCTGGAACCAGGAGCCAACATAAACCTCTCCTTTTGGTTATGGGTGTTCAGTATTTTGTGTCAAAGTTAGAAAAGTGACTCAATGCATTCAGTTTCTCTATTGTTTCACTATTTACTTTATTTAATTGCTCGCTAACCAGGCAGGTGCCGTGCCACTGAGCTATATCCCCAGCCTAATTGCTTGCTAACCACTGTAACTAGAGGCTACCTTCCTATAGCACAGGTATAGAACTTTTGCATCATCGGAAAATGTTCTACTGGATGTGCTGGTATAGGGAGCATGGCCCTATTTCCTAAAGGCCTAAAAGTTGTATTTGCTAGCATTTTCAGTTGTAAGCAACATTAATACACTCAAGGTAGGTTTAGGGAGAGACAGAGAGAGAGCAGTATGATCTTTTACTGGGATATCCTACAGGATCAGGATAGTTGGAAGAACCAAGGCAAGCTCCATGGATTCTGGCAGAAGGCCTTTGGGGTCTTTCCTCTATGAATTTCCATATCTTTTTGTTCCAAGTCTCAAAAATTAAGAAAGAGTAAAAAAGCAATAATAATTTTAAAAATTTTAAAAAATAAAATTAAGAAAGGATACTTAACTGGTTCATATTGAGACAAGGGTCTACTTAATCATATGTGGCTGGTGTGGAGGTGACAGCTGGGTCCTTGAGAACAAAATGACCCCAGTTATCCCATCCAAGAGTCTTCTCAGTGATCTTAGAGAGTGAAGTTTTACCGTAAGCAACAACACCACATCAGTAGGAGGCCACTCTTCTGGAAAAGGTGTCTCTTCAGTGTGTGATCTGGAACTTTCCATCCTACAGCAAGCATTGTTTGTGCTTTGATCTTTACTTTTCACAGGACACAAGCAACAAACATATTTCTCTTTACTCATTCAAAAAGATGTGTACTTACTGTGTGCCCAGGGGCTGGTAGGGATGTTATGAGAGATATAAAAGACGCTAAGATCTGTCTTGTTGCAAGTATATGTAGCCGTTAATACACACTCGTTATCCCAAACAGAGCAAACTGACCACCGAAAAAGGAGGCTTTGCTTCTTGTTTTGACAACACTAATACATACTTTTGACATTTTGCTGATTCACCATTATGAAAAAGGGTTAAAATAGACCTCAAACCTGAGGTCCTCCCTTCAAATCAATTAACTTATTTTCTCTAATGAGCTCTTCTTGCCGTATCAGGTCTGACGGCATCTTCACCATCACATTTGAGAAAAATCTTTTAATTTTACACTTTCATGAGAAAGTTTTCTAATTAAGTCAGTGTATGTATACCTCAATCACCCCTTACACTGAGCTCTGTGATTGCAGCTCAATTCCACACAAAGTCTTCAAATCCCTTTAAAATATGTTATCTACCATAAAGAGGCCACTTCATTTCAGGAGACTCAGTTTAGATTAAATTCTCTCCTACATTAAATTAAAAAATGTTACATCAATGAATAATTAAAATGATTGCATTTGTGGTTAAAAAATTAAGTCACTAATGATTCCAGAATTAATAATCAGGAAGCAAAGGGTGGAGGATATGGAGGAGATGACTGCAAAAATAAATCTTCTGGACAAATAAACAGTGAAGATGTTAATTTGGAGATGTCTTACTCTCGGCGCTCCACTCAGAGTGCGCATCCATCAAGCTCCTGATGAGTATGAAGGACCCCAGTTTATCGTGCCACCAGAGAGCTGAGTAAGGAGAGCAGTATATTTTGAGTAGGTGGAAGGAAATGGCAGATGATCCTATGGCAAATCTTCGCTCTTCCTCGTCTTCTTCCCTTTTGATCTTTCCTAACTGCACACACAGAGGGTCTTTGTTGCTTTAAAAATGTTCCAGTTCTTGAGATATACCCACCATGCTTCAGAACCCTTCCCTGACCATAAAGAGACTGAGTCACTGAGTTTACAATGTGCTGCCCTATTTGAAACTTGAATTATTCTGAGAAACTTGATGTGTAAAGTCCCTCCTCAAAGAAAGGAAATCAGCAAATCATTTTTCTCTCTCATTCAGATTCTTTTTGTGACTAGTCGAAACCACCCATATTTGTTCTTACACTTTTATCTCCCTAGCTCCATTCTCTTTTGTGTGTGTGAGAGTATTGATCCCACCCTCTGTGTAGTGTCCTGTGGATCACTTTGAAACAGCAGTTTTCCTGCTATCTTTTGCTGAAGGAAGTATGTTACCTTCTGAGTGGATTCTGGTTGTAGTTACTACTGCAACCATCCCAGGGACAGCGTTATTATCCACTGAACTCATTTGAGGTTCATTTGCATTGCACAATACATATTTCTGTACTTGTGTGTAGGTCTAAGAGGAGCTGAAACTCATTACAATTTGACTACATTGCACGCTCAAAAATTTTAAGAAAATTCATTGACTGTCTCAAGAGTACCATGCTGCTTTTACCTTGAATATGCTGTTCTATATTTTGGCGACTGTGTGTGATTATGCAATGACTTACAACAAACTAAATTAAGGAGTTACTGAGGTTGAAATAAATACTCTAACTATAAGGAACAAATTAAATTTAAGAATAAAGTGGTTTTCATATTTGCATTAAGTAGAACAGTGCTTACAGATTCACAGGGGTGAGTATAGTTGTGAGGGATTTTTTTTGGTGTCTGAGTAGTTCCCAGTGTTTATGAATATTGATATCAAATAATGTATGTAATCATTTTCTGTTTTTAAAACTGGAGACATTGGTATGACTTACTTAACTTCCTATTTGTTCAAGGTTGTGTTTTTATAATACAAGTAGTAACACGTTTATATCTGTAGTAATTCACAGGTCAAAATATTGGAGGCGTGACTTGGGAAAAAAGTCTGTCAAATGGTTTAACTATTTTTATTTTCAATAGCTAGTTACATTTGACTGATATTTTCAAATTACATACTAAAAAGAAACAAAAAATGTGGAATTTATTTGCATTTGCTCCAGCTGAACCTCCTCACTCCAGTGCTAGTATTTATAGTGCTTTTGCTTTTTATTTGAAAAAGAGTTGTCACCCCTTCTGATTTAAACTTCTCTCTCTGCTCTTTGATCTATCTCACCCATTCTGCTGTTGCTATTTGTGTATTTTCTGGAAGTAATGTTTGCCTCTTGTTTGGCATGCAATTTTCTTTGAATAAATTTAAAAATGTGCTAAGGAGGGGTGAGCTAAGAGGGACTTGGTTGCTTTAGTTCTTCATTTGGAAACATTTCAATTTCTATAAAGCTACCATTAACTGTTATCCATTATACTGTTTTAAATGGAACACAGAAATATACATATATATATATATATATTATATAATATAATATATCTCCATATACAGATATAGATATATCTTGACATGATATTGTAGGATACAATTCTTTCTCCCTGGCCTTCTTTCAATCATGTAGCTCTAGTTCTTTTATTTTTGTTTTAAAAGAACCATTTTATGCCTTTTTGTCTTTGTCATAAACTTCAAATACTTCTTTCAAAGTAATTGAAATTTAAAAGAATGAATATGACCATTCTATATTTTAGAATAAATACCTTATTCCATTTCTGAAAGCTTAAAGATTATGCAGCAAAAAGCCCCTTACCAGATGCTGAACAGATGTAAGCACTATACCCTTGGGCTTCCTAGTCCCAGAAATATAACCCAGGGTAGAAGGCCAGAAATGATAACACTGTGTCTTCTCTCAATTAACAGAGAGAAGACGAGGCCTATAACAAATCAGAATGAGGTAATGCTGCAAGAGGAGAAGTGCAACATGCTTGGGAGGTCCAGAAAAGTATGACCCAGTGGGTGGGACTGGGGTCACAGAGTTATAGGGAGCTGTGAGGAGGAAAGAAAAAGGAGGTGACTTGGGAGCAGGGCCGTGACAGAGGGAGAGGTATCAATAGGAGAAGAGAGGACAGGGAAGAAGTAAAGTGAAAGAATAGAGGAAGTAGCAAGAACAAAACCAAAAATGGCAAGAACAAAACCAGAAATGGCAAGACCATCTGAAGCAAGACTCGCTGATAACTGGGGAAGAGAATGGATGAGAGAACCAAGTTATGCGAGTCAAGGCTGGGAGTTTAGAAAACTTCTGGGTCATTTTAAAGATCCTGGCATCTGTGCTTAGAGAGTTGGACTTTCTAGCCAGGGTCAATGAGGAAGTCCTTATTTCTGAGTAGAGTGGTCAGGCTCCAAGTAGCTGCTCAAGGAGATGGGAAAGATGGGAGAAAGGAAATGGGTAGCCTGCTTCATGCATGTTCTAAATTAAATTAAATTGAATTAAACAAATGAAAAGATAACAGGACTGATTTATTCAGAGAATTCATTCTAACCAGTACAGTTGAACACTAGATAAAACATTACTGTATGACCGTGGGTCTTCTCAGAATTTCTGAAGGGAAAGTTGATTATGTAGTTTAGACCTAATGCATGGTATATTTTTTTTCCTGAGAAATACTCTTCTCCCACAATTCCTCTAATTAGTTCCTATTTTTTTCTCTTCTATTCCAGGACTTTTAGACAAGAACCATGTGTGTGATACCCTTAGCCCTGGGGAAAATGGGCACCAGCTTTCTGTGGTGGCAGAATAAATGTATTGTCATGTGTGTGTGTTGTGGTGCTGAAATCCTGTTCTGGGGCTTTGGACAAAGAGGTAACATCACAGGTAGTCACTATCTGGATCATCATCTGGCCACTGAGCCCTGCTGCTCACCCACAAATAAACCCATTGCAGTAAATGTAAAAGAAACTACATATACATATATAACACATATTTGCATGATTTTATGATATACAGCACGAGATACACACATGACCATAAACAAATACATTATGACAGCTATTAGATAACAGACATGTTCAGCTAATTCCTTTTTTAAAAATTTTATTTTAAAGACAAAAGAATGGAGACATATGAATCAGAAAAGCCATAAACGATACAGAAAATACAAAATTATACAGAATATAGTAGGGAATTAGCACTGGATGTTGTATTACATAGTTATCTTCACATTAGTTAACACAAAGGCATTAAAGGAAATACAAAATTATAGAGAAGACAGGGAATTTGCACTGGATGCTGTATAATATAAAGTTATCTTCACTTCTGTTAATACAAAAATGATTGAGGAAATACAAAATTATAGAGAACATAGAAGGGAATTAGCTCTGGATGCTGTCCTACATAATGTTACCTTCACCTTTGTTACTCAGTTACACAGATGATGGCCCATTTGATCATTCAATTTTTCTCCTCCCTCATCTCCGT
>PVLD010028291.1:0-19598 GCA_004027595.1 Dinomys branickii
TCTCACTTGGGCTTATTCTGCTGAAATTAAAACAAGTGAAATTGTACAGGAAGGAAGAGGAGGGATGTATTGTTCATTTCATGTCCATAAGCACAGTTCTAAGGGGGGACATAGAACATCAAATACATAACACTTACATTTATTTCTCTACATTTAAGCATTACATGATTACATTATATTGTCTTCATATATTCATTACATAACAGCTTATATAATTAAAACAAATTCAGAATCTGGACATAAAGGTGTCTAAAAAAGATGTTTCACTTTCCATGAAAATGGAACAACATTTACAGTTCAAAAAGGCAAAGGAGAGCCTGGGGACAGAGCTCAGTGGAATAAACACCTCCCTGGCAAGCACAAGGTCCTGACTTTGATACCCAGTACTGCAAAAAAAAAAAAAAAAAAAAAAAAAAAAAAAAAAAAAAAGAAAAGAAAAAAGGAATAAAAACGCACCCATTGTAAATGAGTAGCTATTTAGAAAGATGTAACAAAGGAATTCTGGTGTCTAGAGATTCACTTAAAACCACTTGTTCGAGCTGGAGTGTGATACATAGTCATGTTAGATAACTGGTTTTCTAGATACTATCTACTCCCTCCCTGTTGTGTTCACAGATGTCTGGCTCTGAGCCCACGATGAATGGAAATCAGTCCCTCTGCACCAAATTCACATTTGTGGCTTTTTCTTCACTAGCACAGTTACAACCTGTGCTCTTCATGGTGTTCTCAATACTCTACATATTTACAGTGGGAGGAAACGTCCTCATCATCTGGCTGATCTGGGTCACCCCTGCCCTGCACACCCCCATGTACTTCTTTCTGGTGAACCTCTCCTTGTTGGAGCTGTGTTACATCACCAGTGTGGTGCCTCAGATGCTGGTGCACCTGGTTGTGGAGAACAAAACCATAAGCGTGGGTGGCTGTGCAGCCCAGATGTACGTATTTGCCATCTTGGGACTGACAGAATGTTGCCTGCTAGCAGCCATGGCTTATGACCGCTTTGTAGCTATTTGTTACCCTCTGCATTACACTCTCCGGATGAGCCTTCCTGTCTGTTGGAAGCTGGCCACAGCATCATGGATCACTGGGACGGTGGTAGAATCAACTCAGGTCACCTGGATCTTCACTCTGCCTTTCTGTGGATCGGGAAAGATTGAGCACTTCTTTTGTGACATCATGCCTGTAGTTAAGTTGGCTTGTGTGGATACTTCTCACAATGAGAGTGTGTTGTTTGTTCTCTCCATGATCTTCGTTTTGGGTCCCTGTCTCCTCATCCTGTGCTCCTATGCACGCATCCTTGTGACCATACTGAGAATCCCTTCAGCAGCTGGCAGACGCAAAGCTTTCTCCACGTGTTCCTCTCATCTCCTGGTTGTTTCTCTGTTCTTTGGCACAGCCTTGTTCATTTATCTCTTGCCTAAAAATTCACACAGTCCAGATACAGAGAAGGCTACTTCACTTATGTACACGGTGGTCACACCTGCTCTGAATCCTGTCATCTACACTTTGAGAAATAAGGATGGGAAGGAAGCCTTTCACAGGGTAACACACAAGGACCCACTTAGACACATGGCTTAATCCAACCCTAGGAGCTGCAATGTTTAATATTTTGCAGTCCTGATCCAAGCCTGTATGACCCTCTATTGTCACTGATAATTTTAGAGACTAGCAACCCAAAGACTCTTGGATTTGTTCTAGATTTCTCAATGCAAGCAGGCAACAGCATGCAAAATTTGGATCCTTCTGTGATCTAATCATTCAATGTTATGGTTTGTGTCTGCATGTCCCCCCAAATCCTCATGCAGTTATGGGGTGGGCTTATAGAGTGTCTGAATTATCCATGACCCGATGCTGGGATTATGGGTGTGACAGCCATACCCACCATAGGGCGGATAGTTTGTATATGTAAGGGAGAGAAAGAGGCAGCTGGCTGCCATTCTTCCCGCCATTCCTCCCTTTTGCTTTTACTGTTTTTGCTGTGTACTGCCACCATGAACCGTTGCCTTCTGCCACATGCCACTCTGCCTCAGAACCAGCCAAGTATGGACTGAAACCTCCACAAACTGTAAGCTAAATAAACCTTTCCTTCCTTCATTTTGGGTGTTGGGTATTTTGTGATAGCAATGAGAAGAAAGTAACCAAGACATTCCTTTATCCGGCACATTTACTAGCATCTCCTGGATCATGGACAACATTTTTTAAATGTCAGAATTTTTAAACTGATGGAAATTATATGATTCAAAAGTAGCAATTATGGGGCGGGGGATACAGCTCAGTGGCATAAGTGCCTACCTGGCAAATGCAAAGTCCCTAGTTCAATTCCTAGTACCAAAAAGAACAACAACAAAACAAAACAAAACAAAACAGTAACCTTTATGACTAAATTGCCTGAAGTGAAAATGTACTCAAACCAAAGTATGTAGTCTCTCTCTCTCTCTCTCTCTCTCTCTCTCTCTCCCTCCCTCCCTTCCTCTCCCTCTCTCTCTCCCTGTCTCTCTCTCTCTCCCCTTCTCTCTTGCTTTCTCTGCCTCTCAAAGATCAAACCCAGACCTATGCACCTGCTCAGCATTCTATGTACCACTGAGCTGCATTTTTAAATTGGAAATATTTGCACTCATGTTTTAATTTTTGAATTTTAAAAATAATGCTTTAGATATTTAAAAAGTTATTTTCAGTTCTATATACAACAACTATTATCTGAAAGCAGATGGCAAGTGCTTATTAATAATTATTAACTAATCACAAGAATTGTTTGATCTGGTAACAATAACTCAGAATAGAATTCTGTATAGCAACAAATTTCCAACAAATCGTACGTTTTGATTTAACACAATCAATTCAATACTAATTGACAAATGAAGACCTCGCAAGACAGAAAAATCACTACGTAACTATACTTACATGCCACTAGTTAATCCAAGAAATTCAAAGCTGGTCTGTTCTGACATAAGTATCAGAGAGCCACGCCTCTGAAAAACCTCACCAGCAGTGCCATCTGGTGGACAGAACGTGCAGTGATTACAGCTCAATGTACCTCTTGTATTTCGGATTTTCTAAAAAATCTGAGACTTTGTGACACTTCGGTCTCAATGCAATAAATGCAATTTTAGTAACTGTATACTTGTTTAAGTTATCTAAAAATTACATAAATATCAATTTCCTTTGTTTTTCACTGTTTTATGCAGGCAATCAATGAAGAACATGTCACATGGCTTATTTTCATCAATGATTCTATCTTCCTTAAAGTGTTTATGCTTCATTGATATGTTTTCTCCATAATTTGTAATCTGTTTGAGAGAGACAGTTTTGTCATAGCCTTCAATGACTTTCACAATTCTCAACCCAAGAAATCTATGAGTTGCATCCTGGTTCATCCTTAAAGAAAGAAATAGACAGCACTAAATCAATACTTTAAATTAAATGAAACAATGAGTGTGGTGACAGATTCTAAGTATCACTGCACCTTAAATGCCTAGAAAAGAATACTGCAGGCGCCGGGGATACAGCTCAGCAGCACAGCACCGGTCTGGCAAACTCAAGGTCCCGAGTTTGATTCCAAAAACAAAAACCCAGTGTAGTAAGTTCAGGAAAGTAGCCAATATTGTTATATTTGGCCATGGCAGAAAATATTTCACAAATCATTTTGTAAACTGAATGTTACATAAAAAGATTGACATCACTGCCAATTTACAACAAATTCGACTTATTCTCAGGGACAAAGGGCAGACTTTAAAACAATGAGAGGAAGCCTCAGCAAAGCACCTTCTGGATCAACCTTCAAAGGAGCAGAGACTTTAAAAGGGGGGGGGACAGGTACAGAGGCAGAAATAAAACAACAAATGACAATAAAAATGATACAGAATTTCAAAACAAGGTAACAGAAAATTAGCAATGGCTGTTCTTATACAAATCGTTATCTTCAAAGCAGTTGCTCAGATCACCAGACATGAAACGTGAAGGGCCGCCTCAACAATAAGAAATTCTCCACTGAGGAAGAGTGAATGTACCCTGTTTATTGATTCAGGGAGCACCAAGGTCTGGCTCACTCTGAATTATTTGCTAGAATGAATTATTTAATCTAAGTATTGTACACCAAGAAAAGAGTAGCTCGTATTTAAATACCAGTTTTCTTCCTCCTCCCTGATTCCTTCATTCTATTTTTAGGTAAACTATGGTTTCCAGGTTTTTACTGATGCGCATGAATTCCATAATATAGGCAACTAAAATTAAACATTTGTGTTAAGAGTTCATTTCTATCACATAATGATTTAATTGTGTATTTTCAACTCTGAAATTCTCTTATGCAGATCAAAATGACAATGAGAAAAATGATTTTATGAAATACTTTTAAAACCACCTCTCAAAACAATTTCTCACTATGTGATATGAGATTCTGGGAATTGTAAAGGAAAGAATTGAATTATTGGTTAATTGTTTCCTGGAATTAGCTTCAATCAGAACTATAAATACTTCACTTTTAATACAATCCTTCATTTTGATCCACAATGTTTTTTTTCCTTTTCAGTTATTCTAATAAAAATGTCATCATGTACACTGTCTTCTGTGTGATACTAACACAAGATTTTTACTATTTTACTCTATTCCTTTATATATATGAATATTGATCAATAATCAGGAAATTACTTACCTAATCTTCTTCCTATTTACCCCTAGCACGAAAAGAGGAAAACATTTTAAAGATGATTGAATATAATAAATGTCTTTGAGAAAGATATTTTAGTCATCATTCTATGCATATGCAGTGGTATATGTTGTGATATTGTGATGTGGTTTTGATATTTAATTGACACCAAGTCAAAGATACATTAAGGCTTAATTAACTCATAATTCTGTTGTGCAGCTTCTCTGGTTAAAAGTACAGCTGAGAATAGTTCACATAGTACGTAATGTAATTCAAAGCATACCCGCTTAATGTGATTAACAAATGATCTGAGAGGCTTCATTCAGGAACAGTATCTAGTCACCTGATAAGCGTTGCACAAGTATATTTTTTGAGTGGGAAGGTTGGCAGTGTGTCAAGATGAACTGTTCATATTGCACCTTGATATTCACACTGAACTTTTACAAATTAAAAATTCCAAGGATTTGGGTAACATGTTATTTTAAATGATTGTAATAGAAGCAAGAGAAACTAACTCACATTCATTTATGGAGAAGAGAAAGAGGTTTAGGAAAAGAGCTTTCATTTTCCCCATTTATTGTAGGTTATGCTTATTTAACTTTATTCTTATAAGAACAGTATTTCCACTGAAAGAATAAGAAAAGGAAATCAATTCTAAACCAACTCCCAAGGATTAAGGATGTAAGCTACAAAACATAATTTATACTTTCAGATATTTTTAAAATGAGGTAAAAAGACATGGTTTTGGGCAGAAGTAATTCTGGGCAGAAAGAATCATCACATATGATTGCTTCCTTTAACATACGAACTCTCTGGGAACTAATCTAATAATGGTGACATCCATTCAAGAGATTCTTTTCAGTGCATATGTATGTGTGTATGTCAGGCAAACATGAAAATTTTAAGGCTTAACTCTGACACCATAGATTTTAGCGTTTCATGTACCACTTAAAACTATTTCAAGTTTCAGTTATGCCATAATAATCTATCCAGAGATTTCTTGGGGTTATTTTAATTTTGTTCTATACTAATTTCACTTTTTAATAGGACCCGTGAGACCCATCATACAAGGTAATTCATAGAAGGATAAAGAGTTTCAAAGCATCAGTGTTGCTTTGCTGCAACCTATAATCACCGCAAAACTAGATAATTAGTCAGTTTGGGAAATTACCCTTCCTACACCAATTGTATCTGAGGCCAGTGGACTCCCTTCACACATTAAACTTCTCAAAGACACACACGTATTTTTAGTCATGTCTAACTAACACACTTAACTGTAAAAATGGACTATTATTTTAAATGCCTGGTGGGAATCATGCTATTTGGAAACCATCAAAGTAACAATGGCTCAAAACTACTACCAAAAGAATGACTTCATCTTTATTTAAAATATTTATATAAACAATCTCCATAATTAAGACAATTAATGGTAACAATAGAGAAGTGCTATGCACACTTCTGATTTGTCTCCAGGGTTTCCTGCATTAAATGGTAACAATAGAGAAGTGCTATGCACATTTCTGATTTGTCTCCAGGGTTTGCTGCATTAAAGATGTGATTTTTCTCTTCATTACAAATTCCAGTAGCACCCTAGACTCTTAAACATGAGGGGTATCATAAGGGGATTCTCTCTTCTTCTATAGTTAAAATGAGGCTCTCTTTGAAATCCCATCATTAGTTTCACAAACTCTTGGGATCAAACTGTGTGTTAAATGACTCGGTAAAAAATACTTTTCTCTGATCTAATCTAAATATGGGCAAAGTGCTGTAAAAAGAAGTAACATAGAATTTTGAATATGGAGAGAAGAGTTATGATGGACTTTACCACTAAGGTGCATCGACATGAACTAATCATGTCAACCCCTCATTTTTAATGTTCATATTTTATTGTCTACTAAAACCACAAGGAATTTATTTTCTATTGTTATGTTGTTCTTCTTTCCCATTTTAAGAGTGCCACTAACATATCTGCTCAAAATAGTCATATATAGCCAGATAATCACATAGAATTCATGTACATATGTTTTCAATACTTTTTTATTATAAAGAGAAAAAAATAAAATACTTTACAATTATACATAATTTTTATGTTCTGTGTACCAAAATAAATTTTGAAAAGTTTTCCTGAAACAAGAAGATACAAAAATCTTAAACCAATACCCAACAATGAAATTGAAGATTAAAAGCCTATGAACAAAAGAAAGCCCAGGTCCTGATGGATTCATTACTGAATTCTACAAGAAATTTAGAGAAGACTTTCTACGACTACTTCAACTCTTTAATGAAATTCAAAGAGAAGCAGTTTCCCAGTTTCATTCCTGGAAGCAAGCATTACCCTGATATGAAAACCAGAGGAGGATCCAACTAAGAAAAAGAACTGCAGGCCAATCTCCCTAACAAACATAGATGCAAAAAATCTTCAATAAGATATTGGCAAACAGAATGCAGCAAAGCATCATGAAGATTATACATCATGACCAAGTTGGATTCATCCAAAAGATGCATACACAAATCAGTGGTTCAACTTACCTAAATCAATAAATATGATACACCATATTGACAGAGCTAAAGACAAAAACCATATGATCATCTCAATAGATGCAGAAAATCTTTTCCCATTTGACAAGGTTCAATTGCTCGAAAAGACAGCTGACTGCTTAAATCAGGAGTAAGTGAACCACAATCCAATCTGGCCAGATACAAATTTATGCACATCTTATGAGAAAGATATGCATAGATCCTTAAATGTACATTTGAATGGTTGGCAAAAAAATATAGGCATACTTTATGACATGTGAAAATTATATGCATTTCAAATTTCAGTGTCTGTAAATCAAGTTGTATTCAAACTTTCACAATGTCTTTGTTTTTTCTGTAAGTTTTCTTTTGTTTTGGTTTTTGCTACACTGACAGAATTAAGCAGTTGCAAAAGAGACTATACTACATTGTCTGCTTTTTCCATCTATTTCTATTTGCAGGTTTTTGTTCGTTTACATACCCATTTCTGGGCTGGGGATATAGCTCAGTGGAATAAGCGCTTGCCTAGCAAGCGCAGGGTCCTGAGTTCGATCCTCAGTACCGAAAAAAAAAAAAAAAGAATACATACCCATTTCTCCTCTTTGATCCCTTCCTCCTACATTCAATAAATTGCTCATTTAAAGCTCTTAACACAGACTAAAACACATTATTTTTCTTCACATAACGCACAAAATGTGTGAGATGTTATATTGCTTTGAGAACTCACTGTAGTGGTTGTATCATTTATCGTTAAACTCTCAGTCTTGGTATATTAAATCTCCAGTTTTAGAAACACAATTTGCTGAAAAATGAGTAGTATTGCACAGCCAGTATTCTGGTTATCAAGAAGGAAAGAATCCCGGAATACTGTAAATATGCCTAGGATATTGTATTTATCCATTCGGGATTAGTATGAAATGTAATCATCTTCTGGATATTCTATCTCCAAGTTCAGAAATTGTGTTCCATATTTTGAGGGAACAACTTAAATTCTCCTGTAGTACATGAGAAGCACAAATTCAGATTCAATATGTGGGGCCAGGATCAAGAAGAAATTTCACATTTGAATGATGAAGCATAGTTCTTGAAATTATCAGTTTGTAAGTCATGAAATAAATGTGGTCTAAAATGAGCCAGGGGCTTAGTCATCTCAGTAAATGAAAACCTTGAGGTGACAAGTGCAGAGGCTGCACAGCACTTCTACACGCTCAGAGACACTGACTCACGGAACTTTTATTTCACAGCCTCCAACAGAGGACACCACTGCGGGCAACTGCAAAGATCCCCGTGAATTTTCCAACTCCTTCTAATAATGGGCTAAAGTTTATTTCCCCATATCTTGAGTCTAGGGAAGCTTTGTGAATTCAATTACCTTCCATAATATGGTAGCGTTGATATATTCTCTCTATATACAGTATGGTAATCTTCATTTTCCAAAAATTTTGTTAAAAATGCTTATATCTCTCTTCATGAAAAATGGATAATTTTTCATATCATTTTTGGCTCCTAATAATTCAGAGAATATTACTTCTGTTTAATGGCAAAATTAAGTAGAATCTTATTCCACCAAAAGAATATGACTTAATATTCTCAAAACATTAAATATTTAGTAATAAGTGCAACAAACATGTAAGACTTGTATACCCAAGACTAGAAAACCATCAGGGGAATGAGAAGCAACAGTCACGTAATGTACAAAGAATCCTTAAAACTCAACAATAAATAACGAAAATAAAAATAAAACAAAAAGCTTAAGAGACATTTCATTAAAGAAGATATACAGATGGAAAACTCTCATAAGAAGGGATGATCCATATCAAATGAAATCATGGGCATATATATTAAGATAACGGTAAGTCACCACTCTGTATCTATTGTAATGGCCAAAACCCAGAACTGGGACAACAAATGTTGATGAGGGTACTTGTTAGTGCAAGTGTAAATGATACAACCCCTTTGGCAGTGTCCCTCAAAACTAAATTTGCTCCTGTCATGAATTCTAGATATCATTTTCCCTGGAATTATATAAGGAGTTGGTTAAAAAGTGAAGCACACACAAAAAGCTGTACATGCAGACTTACATCACTTTCTTCATAATTATCAAAACTTGGAAGCTACCAAGATGGAAATAGATACAGAAATGGCACATCCACATAATGGGCTATTGTTCCATTCAGAGTGAGCTATAAAGCCATGAAGTGACATGGAGGGAGGCTAAGAACGTATTGCTCACTGAAAGAAGGCTATCGTACAAGGGAAGATATTCTACGATTCCAGTTACCTGACATTCTAGAAAAGACGTAACTGTAAATACAATAAAATAAGCAGTGGTTTCCAGGGGTTAAAGGAAAAGATGAAAAGGCAGAGCAGAGAAAGTTCCAAGAGCAACAAAATTACTCTACACAACACTATGTAGATGCACATAACTATGTGCTTCTTCCGATTTGAAGAACTGACAACACCAAGAGTTAACCCCAATGGAACGTATGGACTTTGGAAGATAATTATATGCCAGTGCGGGTTGTTCAATTGTAACAAATGTACCACGACAAGGATGGGGAGAGCTGTCTGTATGGGAGGGTCTGAGATACACAGGAAATCTCCATGCCTCCTTCTCAACTTTACTGTGAATCTAAACCTGCTCTAATATTAGTGCCTAAATATGCAGAAATAAGTAAAAAAAAAAACTCTAGAAAATAGCACTGAGAGAAATTACAGAAGAACAAAGCAAATGCAGAGCACCATCCTCATTAATGGGAAGACTCCGCAGTGGTAAGAGATCAGTTATTTTTACATTATCTATAGACTCAACTCAATTAAAATCAAAATACCAGACAGTAGTTTTGGTAGAAATTCAGGTTTACCATAAAATTTTTACATAAAAAAATACATAGAATCTATCCTGGCAAAAACAACCTTGAAAAAAAGAACAAAGTTCAGGGCTTGGAACTTAGATTATAAAATTACAGTAAATAAGATAGAATGGAGTCAATATGTAAATATCCAAATAGAAAAAGACAGAGACTACAGAGGAAATCTACATTTATGGTTAAATGATCTTCAGCAAAGCATGAAAACAATTCAGTGGGAAAAAGCTAATCTTTCAACAATTGCACTAGAAAATTGAATAACCATTTGTGAAAATATAATTTCATATCATCTTTTGAAATTGTGTAAAATTTTTATTATTTTTCTGTTGTTTTCTTTTTGTCTTTGTTGTTATTTTGTTGTTTTTTTCCCTTTAAAGTAAAAACAGACTTTCAGGCAGGTAAGGAGCCCAGCCTGGTGCCACCATCTGAGCAGCCATTTGAGCAGAACTCTTGGAGGTGAAGCCTGCACATGTGTTTTGCACCCCACCTTCGGGGAGGGGAGGAGCTCAGACCAGGAAAGCCCCCCATTGTTGGTGGGTGAGGCCTGCAGCATGGAAACAGCCTCAGTCTCTGTGGTCCTCTGGGTTGGGAAGTGAGGCCTGCTCTCCCCTGACCAGCTACCTGAAGATGCCAGAGCAGCAGCCCCTACCTAGCTACCATCGGCTTCAAGTCTAAGGCCCTCATGATTTCAAGCCACTGCCTGGAGATCCTGGTACCAAAAGCCAGAATTGATCCACCATTGCAGATGTAGTCTGAGCAGTGGACCCCAGCAATTTCCAGGGGATGCTGGGCCCAGTGGTCCACAGTCAGCTACAATCTTGGGATAAGTTTGATATCCAGGGAAACAAGGGTCTCTAGAGTCATTTGTGAGCTGCCTGGATAGGTTGTAGTTCAGTACTTTTCATCTGACATCAAAAATGACAAAACATAGGAGCAAAAACTACACCCAGAACAAGTATAGGAGACAATGACCTAAGAGAACTAGGAAAACACATACCTGAAATTTCTGAAATGCTTGCATCTGAAGTAAAGAAAAAACTGTATGAAGCCATACAAGACATCAAATCAGAAATAATCTCTCATGCAAAAAAATAAATGAAAATAATAATGGGAGGAATGTTCCACACATATAGACAAGAAACAGATAAAAAAATACATGAACATGGGAAACAAGTGGAAATATTACATGAGCAATTCAGAAATAAATTAGAATGCATGAAACAGACTAAGAGAGATTTCCAGGAAATGAAAACTTCCACTGAAATCTTGCTAAACCACTTGAATGAACCCAAAGATAGAATTTCACATCTTGAAGACAGCATGGCAGCTAGCGAACATAAAAGGAAGGATCTCTTAAACTCATCAAAGATCCCAAAAATTTAACCAACAGCTGAAAGATGAGGCAAAGAGAAATAATGTCCGAGTAATAGGAGTGAGTAATACACCAGGAGGCAACACAAATGACATAAAAAGAATATTTACAGAAAGAATAGCAGAAAATTTCCCAAGCAGGGTAGAAGATTCTGATGTGCAGTAAAATGAGACATATAGAACTCCAACGACAAATAACCCAAATAAAACCAGACAAATAATAGTCAAGATCCCAGATATCCAAGCAAAAGACACAATATTAAAAGATGCTAAAGAAACACATCACCTATAAAGGAAAGCCCATTAGAATCACAGAAGACTCCCCAACAGAAACCATAAAATCAAGAAGATCTTGGAGCAAGGTATTACAGATTCTGAGACAAAGCAGCTTCCAACACAGACCTGCAAAACTATCCTTCAAATTCAATGGAGAAATAAAATATTTCCACAACAAAGAACAACTGAAGAACTTCATGAGTGCCAAACCAACATTACAAAATGTACTAAAAGATATTCTAGAGAGAGAAAAATGAGACAACAAATCCAAGAACAATAGAAAGGAACCCTCAAGCAGAACAAGTAATTAAACAGGTACCAAATGTAGCAAAGAAACAACAAGTACATACATGACAAGAACAAGCCAACATATAACATTTATAAAATTTATTTAAATGGCCTCAATTGATCAGTCAAAGAAACAGACTGGCAAAATAGATTAAGAAACAAAACCCCACAATATGCTATATGCAGGAAACACACTTCCGCAAAAGGAAATCCAGAGGCTGAAAGTCAAAGGATGGAAAACAATTCTTCATGCAACAGGTTCACAGAAAAAAGCAGGGGTACCTGTTATGTATGCAGACAATGTAAACTTCAAACCAAAAACAATCTAAAGACATAAACAAGTACCACAGACTAATTAGGGGAGAGCTGGAAGAGGAAGAGATAAAAATCCTACACATATATGTACCAAATACTAGACCACCAAATTATGTAAGTCAAATCTTAACAGGCAAGCAAAAGCCAAATAACCAATAACACTATTGTAATAGGGGACTAAACACACCTCTCACGCAAACAGACAGGTCCACTGGACAAAAATTCAGCAAAGACATAACAGACCTGAACAAAATGTGCAAACACATGCACTTAGTAGATGTATACAGAGTGTTCCAAGCTACAACATCAGAATACACATTTTTCTCACCTGCACATAGGACTTTCTCTAAAATAGACTATATTCTATCCCATAGAGCATACATACCTAAATGTAAAAGAATTGAAATTATCCCATACATATTGTATGACCACAGCGCAATAATATTGGAAGTTAATGACAAAGGGAGCTCCAAAAACTCAACAAACATTTGGAAATTAGACAACAACCTACTGAACAACCAGTGGATCACACGAGAAATTAAAGAAGAAATTTAAAAATTCCTAAAAACAAATGAAAATGCAAATACAACTTACTGGAATTTGTGGGATGAAATGAAAGCAGTTCTCGGGGGAAATTTATAGTGATGAAGTCACATATAAAGAAAACAGAAAGAGAGCAAATAAATAGCCTAATGCTGCACCTCAAAGTTTTAGAAAAATAAGAACAAGGCAAGCCCAAAGCCCAAAAAATGGAGGAGAGTATAAAGCTCAAGGCAGAAATTAATGCAATTGAGAAGAGGAAAACACTGCAAAAAATGAGTGAATAAAAGAGTTAGTTCTTTGAAACAATAAATAAAATTGAAAAAGCCCTAGCAAAGCTTATCAGAAAAAGAAAAGAAAGAACTCAAATTCATGCAATAAGGAATGACAAGGATGAAATCACTACAGATCCTACAGAAATTCAAAAGATCACTAATACCTATTTGAAAATCTTTGCTCCAGTAGGATAGAAAACTCAGAAGAATTGGAAAGAAATGTACGAATTTTCAAAGTTGAATCAGGAAAATATCAAAATCCCGGACAACCCAATATCAATTAATGAGATTGAAAATGTCATTAAACACTTATTGACAAAGAAAACACCAGGCCCTAATGGATTCACTGCAGAATTCTATAAAACATTCAGAGAAGATTTAACGTCAACACTTCTGAAACTGTTCAATGAAATTGAAAAGGAAGCAATTCTCACTAACTCATTTCTGGTGGCAAGAATTATACTGATACCAAAACCTGAGAAAGACTCAACCAAGAAAGAGAATTATAGGTCATTCTCCCTAATGATCATAGATGCAAAAATACGGAATAAAATACTAGCAAATAGAATGCATCAAATCATAAGGAAAATTATACGCCATGACCAAGTTGGATTCATTCCAGGAATGCAGGGATGGTTCAATATTCTCAAATCCATTAATGTAATACACCATATCAACAGAGCCAAAGACAACATCACATGATCAGTTCAATACATGCAGAAAAAGCTTTCAATAAAGTCCAACATGCATTCATTTTAAAAGCACAAGAAAAAATACGAAAGGATGGCCTTTACTTCACTCTGATGAGAATCATCTATGACAAACCAACAGCCAACAATCATACTAAATGGACAAAAAATAAAACTTTCACTTTAAAGTCAGGAACAAGAAAAAGATGTTCACTTTCACCACTACTATTCAACCTAGTTCTGCAAGCATAAGCCAGAGCAATTACACAAGAGAGAAATAAAAGAAATAATGATGGAAACGGAAGAATTAAAACCATCACTTTTTGCAGGTAACAAGATACTTTAAAACATGGAAGCCCCAAAAACTCCACAAAAAGACTCCTTCAACTGATTGACAATTTCACCAGAGTGGCAGGATACAAAGTCAACAGCCAAAAATCAATAGCATTCATATACATACACAATAAACAGACTGAGAGAGAAATTAAGGAAACCATACCTATTACAGTAGCATCCAAGGAATTGAAATACTTGGGAATCAAACTAACAAAAGAAGTAAAAGATCCATTTGATGAAAACTACAGTACTCTAAAGGAAGAGATAGAAGAGGATTTTAATAAATGGAAAAATATTCTCTGCTCATGCACAGGAACAACCAACATTGTGAAAATGGTCACAGTACCAAAACTGTTCTACAGATTCAATGCACTTCCCACAAAATTACCATTAGAATACCTCACAGATCTAGAGGAAACATTCCTTCAATTTCTCTGCAATCAGAAGTAACCAAGAATATCAAAAGCACTCCTGGGCAACAAGGACAAGACAAATGGAATCTCAATACCTGACCTGAAATGATAATACTAAGCTACTGTAATAAAATCAACCTGATACTGGCTAAAAAACACACCTGAGAATCAATGGAACAGACTGCAACATACAGCCACAACCACAAACACACTCAGCCACCTAATATTTGACAAAGAGGACAAACAAGTTCACTGGAAGAAAGGTAGCCTCTTTAATAAATGGTACTAGAGAATTGGCTTGCCTCTTGTCAAAGACTGAAAATAGACCCAAGTCTATCACCATGCACCAAACTCAAATCAAAGTGGATCGTAGGTCTCAATATTAAGATAGAAACACTAAGTCTATTGGAAGAGAAGGTAGGTAAAAATCTTGAAAACAGGAATATTCAGAGAGTTCATGAAAAAAAATCAAACTTCAAGGGAAACACTTCAAAGAATCAATAACTGGGACCTCATCTTACTGAAAAGTTTTGCACATTTACATAAATCACCAACAGAGTAAAAAGAAATCCCACAAATTGGGAAAACATCCTAGCTGGCTGTCCCTCAGACAAAGGTCTTCTGTCTAGAACATACAAAGAATTAAAAAACATGAAACTCTCCAAATTCAAAGACCCAATCCAGAAATGGGCATCAGAGATGAATACACACTTCTCAGATAAAGAAATACAAATGGCAAATCAATATATGAGAAAGTGTTCTACATCTTTAGTCATTTGAAAAATGGAAAAAACATTGAGATTTCATCAGATCCCAGTAAGATTGTCCAGCATTAAGCAATCAACCAATAACAAATGCTGGCGAAGCCTTGGAGAAATAGGAACTCTTTTCCACTGCTGGTGGGAATGCAGACTGGAGAAA
Source organism: Dinomys branickii (assembly GCA_004027595.1). Lineage (NCBI taxonomy): Eukaryota > Metazoa > Chordata > Mammalia > Rodentia > Dinomyidae > Dinomys > Dinomys branickii. Next base: position 15,454 of record PVLD010028291.1, read on the forward strand.
CCACGGTGCAGATTAGTTTGGAGATTCCTCAGCAAACAAAGTCTAGAAGTTCCATACAACTCAGCTATTCCCCTTCTGGGTGTTTTCCAGAATATCTGAAAACATCATATCATCGTAATATATGTACACCCATGTTTATAGCAGCACAATTTGTAATAGCTACATCATGGAAGTGAACTAAATGTCCATCCACTGACGATTGGACAAAAAAAAAAAAACTGTGGCATTTTTATATAAGTAAATGTTACTCAGCTATAAAGAAAGACAAACTTGAGGCTTTTATAGGCAAATGGTCACAATTAGAGACCATACTCATAGGTGAAATAAATCAGATATGCATGTGCAAGCAACGTATTTTATCACTACAATAAGAACCTGAACGTGTGAATATAAATCAGGATGTATGAAAGGAAACTGCTCAAAAATAAAGAGCAAACTGGATGATGGGAAGGAGAAAGGTAGAAAGGGATAACTATGTATGTATGTATGTATGTATGTATGTATGTATGTATGTATGTATACATATGTAGAACGGCTAATATGGTTTTTCTACTGACTTACGTCTGTCGCTTTATTGTAAGGAACAGTTCATGATTAGATGTTTGATCAATCTTGTCTGTCTATATCTGTTTTCCTGAGCATGCACATTGAAGTTATCAATATGCAATAGAATAACCATTGTTAATTCCCTGTCACTTTGTATGTGACTCAGTATAGATTGCACTGTTCTTGTGCTAATTTGTGTCTGTTAATGATTTCGTTCTTTTACTTTTAAAATTTAAAATACCTCAATAAAAAAGAAGAAATCTAGCTCCTATTTACTCATGGTGGGCAGAATTAGAAGTTTAGTAATTTCTCTTTCATTTTCCAACTCTGATTAAATACATTTTTCAATTTTCCTGAAGACAGGAAAGCAGGGATTTTTTTCTTTAGGATTGCCAATATATAAAATATATGAATTCTATTTAGTATTTCATTTCGCTATGTTCAACTATCCAGGCATTGAGAGATCACAGGGCCAGTGACCCGAGGACAACTGACTATACCTCAAGATGGAAAACAGCTTTGTTGTCACCCACATGATGCTAGTTTCACTGGCATGCAAAATACATGAGCTGTGGGATCATGAAGGATTTACCTCAGATTTCAAATGAAAGTCTGACGGTGTTGTCAAGGAGTCCCTGTGAAGACAGTATATGAAGCTATGGAATGAAATGAGAGTTGTGGGGAGATCCCAGGAAATCCAAGATGCCAGGAGTGTGAGTCACCTTCCCTCTGGTACTGACATCTCCCTGAATGCGCCCTGGATGCCAGACACACAGAATTTAGGAATGAATGTTTCCCTGCTGCTTTTCATTCTTACTTTGGCCCAACATTTTTCTCATCCTGTACTCCTTCTTTTTGGAGTATGAAAGTTTACCCTGTGTCATTCTATCTTGGAATGATATGACTTCTATTTTTCATTTTCTCCAGAGGTTCACAGCTCAGAGTTTGTTCTGAATTTCAGAAAACACTTGGACTTTTGAAAACAAGTGGGACTGTATTTACTTTGAAGGGATTACTGCATTATCTAGTTGTCTGTAGGAGAGTTGTGGTATGTTCGCTAAAAGTATGAACTTGCTACTATCTTTATTTGGAGATAACGTATTGTTTAACGTGTGTTTGCATTTGAAATTGACAAGGGGTAGAGTGTTACTGTCCATCCTAATGTGTCAACTTGCTTGGATTAAAAAATACACCTACCAGATTAGGAAAGCAGGCTCTGGGACATGTCTGGCTCATCACAGAGCTGTGCCTTTGAATGATACCTATGGCCCTTCACCCATTCTTCTCTGGACCTGTTTCTCTGTTCTGCTGCATGGTTTCCATCACCTATCTGCTTTTTTCCACCGCAACCTTCCTCCACATTGCTTTTGTACACCATGAAATGGATTCCCTTAGACCATGAGCTAAATTAAGCCTCTTTGCCTTTACATTCAGGGTGTCAAGTACTGTGTTCAGGAAGGGAACAGCAATATACTTATCATTCCTTGAATAACGGTAATGGTAAAGCACACAAGAAATTTCCACCTCTTCTCTTGTTCCTGATGCTCACCCATGTGCTAATTATTTTTTCCTAATTAATCTCTTCAGCAATCCATCAATTGTGTTCAGTTTGACTGAACTCGCATTTGGTATTCTCTTTTTTTCCATATAAATATATTTTTGCCCTCATTTTTGTGTTTCATTTTCCTGTGTTACTCTGGGTTGTGTTCGTTCTGCTTTTCTGATTTCTAGGTTCTTGATCAAAGATTATTGCTTAATGCAAGCCCTTCATGTCACAAACTTCCTTCAATCCACTATTGATGGCTGCATACAAGTTTTGATGTGTTCTTTGTAACTTTTATTTTTTATTTATTTATTTTTTTTTGTGGTACTGGGGATCGAACTCAGGACCCTGAGCTTGATAGGCAAGCGCTTATTCCACTGAGCTATATCCCCAGCCCTCTTTGTAACTTTTAATTCAGTTTAAGAAATTTTCGAATGTAAGATTTGATTTTTTATTTATATACTATTACTTTCTTTTTTACTTTTAAAAATTTTTCCTACCTGTATGGCATAAATGATGGTAATTCAATACATGCATACAATGTATAATGATAAAATTAAGGTAATAAGCATTTCCATTTCTTTAACCATCAATCGCTTTCATGTTTTGGGAATTTCGTACTCTTCCACTCATTTTGAAATATATTATAGGCTCTTTTGCTCTTAGGTACACTACTGTGCTAAAGAAAGCAACAGCTATTCCTCCAGTCTAAGTATGACTTCCTCCACACTACCATTCCCAGGCTTTTGTGGCTAGTATTCCCTTGCATTTTTTTTATAAGGTACATTGGTGCATTTCCATGAAAGAGTGAGAGCATGTGATATTTGTGTCTTACTTTACATGATATAATGTCCTACTCCTTTTATATGCACCAGCACACATTGACCTAATTTTCATGTTTTATAGAAGTGTATATTCAATTTTAAAAATGTATTAGATAAAATATACGGACATCTCTATTCAGAATTCTATTTTAATTTTGTTGTGTTAAAAGAACGTATCATACAGGCTCATGACATAGGTGGACATTTAAGTTTGCACACAGATTTCAAATGTTTACATAGAAGCAAGGGAAATCATGAAAGCTTGAAGGAGTTAAGATTCAGAAAGACAACAGATGAAAGGAAAACAATTTCAGTTAGAAAAGTACCCAAAACTTTAATCACACAGGAAGAATGAAGACATCTGTTGTCCAACGCAGTGACATCTATAAATATCAAATTTTAATACATTTTTAAAAGATGCTTCAAACACATTATGAGTCATCTCTGCATTGCACTAGTTTCAGAATATGTAGTAGATTCTGGTGGGTATTTACATTTACCCTTCATGACTTATTATACCCTCTTCTATTCTAATGTTCCCCTAATGACTAGCCTTTTCTATATATGAATTAAGGGCTATACTAATATTGATCTCCGACTGGATTGGCCCAAAAAAAGTCAACAATGTATTTAAAAGACACAAGACACTGTAAGATTTAAAGGCTGCTTTTTCCTAGTAAAAACCAGGCTTCCTCTTCAGTGACTTTCTTCTTCAAACTTAGGTTGGTTGATTGACCTCAAGATCTCTCAATAGTGCAAAAGTGAAACACCTTCAGTGAACACTATACTTCATATTTTAAATTCTGTCTTTAAACCTGCCAGCACTGGACTCTACAATACTCGTTTGTGCTCCTAGGCAGCTAAGTGATCTGCAGATTCACGTCAACCACATAATCACCGAAGCAAACAATCAATACTCAGTAAGGTGCTGTACTACTAAGCTATAATGGTCAGTAAGTCTGATACTGAGTGAATATTCCATGTATGACATTTGAGTTTACAATAGATTTGTCAAAACTGATCCCCATCATAAGATGAACAGCATCTGTATTTTCTTGTACCTCTGTACACTTAACAGTCCTACTTGCCCCTTCAGATCAAGAAGTATTCAATTTCCATTGCACGACCCACAAGTTTTTAAGTGACCTCTCTTAAAGTGTTTCTCAATCTCTCTAACTTGAAAGGATCACATTTTTGCTAGAACTCTGAATGGGACAGTACGGTGCACCCAC
>PVLD010028292.1:0-19592 GCA_004027595.1 Dinomys branickii
CATGTCTGTATATGGGTCCATACATCTACAATTCGAAGATATCAATGGATAAAGCAACAACTACTGTTGAGACCATATCACCTTGTCTATAGATTAGTTGTGATTGTACTATTTTCTATGATAATGGGTGTCTGTTTGTCAATATGTTTTTGTACTTTTATGTTTCTAAAATAAAAAAAAATAAAAAAAATAAAAAAAATAAAAAAAGTCCCACTTTAATTTATCATATTGTTTATAATTCATAATTTGCTAATTTATGAATTATAAACAATATAAGAAATTATGTTAATCTACTTAGAAGTAATCTTAGATTTTAATGAAGAACATAATATGAATCACCCCAAAAAATACATTGCTGAGTTTATTATATGATTTATATTCATTACTTTTGCTAATGTTGCTATATAAAATTTTTCAGATAAGAAGCCAATGGAGATATTTTTCTCTGGTCTCAGACTGGGCACTCAGAATACTGTTTCCCATATCATGGCAACCAAAGATGTGATTTAGAAAGTTTGTGACATGGCATATTACAAAATCAGTAAGAACACAGTTAACAAGTACTTTGAAAACTAAGTCCATTCCTAAGTGTATTAAAGAAAAACTAAACAAAATCAAAAAGTATTTCTCATATTATAACATTTTAAGCCCTGAAAGAAAATAATTGCCAACCCAGATTACTGTGCCTAGCAAAGCTATCCTTAAAAACTGAAGAATGAATATCCTGTATAAACTAGAGAAATTCATGGCTACCAAGGCAAGCATTGCAAGAAATATTCCAGGAACTCAAACACAGACCAAAAATATAACCATGAAGAAAAGGGAAAGAATAAAGCTCAAAACAAAGAGAAAGAATAAAGCTCACTGAGAGAAGATAAATGAAGAACAAAAATTAATCAAACATCATAGATGCAACAAAGTGACAGGAATTAGTACATCCCTTTCAATAATAACAATGTAAATAGTCTCAACTCTACAATTAGAAAACACCAGGTGGCAAGCTCCATCAAAACACAAGAGGTAACTGTAGGCCTACAAAGGACACATCATCTACAAAGACACACAGACTAAAAATGAAAAGATAAAAAATTATGCTCTAGCTGCAACCAGAAAGGAAGCAAGAATAGTCATACACGTATCTGAAAAGATAAACCTCGAACCAAAGCTGGTCAGAAGAAACAAAGACAGCCACTATAATAAGCTTGGCATCCCTACACTCTAGGAGGCTGAAGCAAAAGGACTGAGTTACAATCCAGCCTGGGCAACTCAGCAATTCAGTGAGACTATCTCAAAAAATAAAATGGGCTAAGGATATAGCTTAGTACAAAGGCCCTGGGTACAACATAATACTGAAAAAGAGAAGGAGGAAAAGGAAGAGAAGAAGGAAGAGGTGGAGGAGAAGAAGGACAGGAGAAGAAAAAGAAGAAAAGGGGAGGAGGAGAAGACAGAGGAGGAAGATGATGACAAGGATATACTGGTAAAGAGAAAAATTCACCAACAAGAGATAACAATCGTAAATATATATGCACTAAGTCAGTGCACCCAGTTTCGTAAAACATACACTACTTAACTTAAAAAGACATGCAGACCCCAATATAATCATGGTGGGAAACTTCAACACTCCACTATTACAAACAGATATAGGTTATCTAGACAAAAATCACAAAAGAATGTCAGAATTAAACTACACTATAGCTCAAAATCACTTTATTGGTATCTATAGTTTTTCATCCAATATAAGTAGAATATACTTTCTTTTCAGCACCCACAGAACTTTCTCCAAATCAGACCATATTTTAGGGGCTAAAGCAAATAGCAGGAAATAAAAACACTAAACAATTTCATGCATCTTATCAGATCACAATGGAATGAAACCAGAAATCAACATCAAGAGAAACTACACAAACATATGGAAATCTAGTAACAATACTCTTAAGCGATCAATGAGTCACTGAAGAAATCAGGGAAGAAATTTAAAAAATCTCAGAATCAAATTCTAATGGAAACACTAGATATCAGAATCTGTAGGAAACAATGACAGCAATTCAGAACAGGGAAGTTTATAGTTATGAGGAGTGCCTACTTTAGAAAAACAGACAAGCCTAAATACATAACTGAATAATGCATCTCAAGGTCATGGAAAAACAAGGAAAACTCAAACCCAGAACTAGTAGATGGAAATAAATAAAGATCAGAGCAGAAATTAATAAAACTAAAGCTGAAGAAAAAAGATTATGAACCAGAGTTAGTTATTTGAAAAGAAAAAATTTATAAACCCATAGGCAAATTTACCAAAAAGAGATGGCCTGAATTAATAAAATTAGAAATGAAAAGGCAACATTAAGATAGACATACTGAAATCCACAGGATCATCAAAAATGATCTTCAAAATTTATATTCCAAAAAGTTGGAGGACCTATAAGACATAAATAAATTTCTACATATATATGACTAACCTAACTTAAATCAGAAAATATACAAAATCTGATTAGGCCAACAACAAGCAATGAGATTGAAGCAATAATTAAACTTCTATCAAGTGGAAAAGTCTAAGACTAAATGGATTTATGGCTGAATTCTACCAGATCTTTAGAAAAAAACTGACGGCCATGCTTAATTTTTTCCACTTAATAGAAAGGAAAGCAATGCTTATGAATTTATGAAGTCAGCACTGCCCTGATATTAAAATCAGATGAGGACACAACAAAAAGGAAAACTACAGACCAATATTTTTATGAATAAATGAAATATGATAAAAATACAAGGTGAATGTTAAAACTATCTAAATGTATTGCAGTAAAAGACACATTGCCATGAATCCCCTTCAGAATACACCATTTAGCTTTGAACACACTTACCCTATTGTTCTTGTCACTTTCTGAAGCACCTCTGGAAGTCCTCCTTCATGTCTATAGAGGTGTGATCAAAAATACAGTGAACACTGCTGCTCAGTGCCATCCAAAAGAAAAGCAAGTTCATAAAATACAGTGTGTCCTCATCCACCTGACTCACCAGATCTGGCACTGCACAACTTCTGACTCTTTGCCTAAGTGGAAATGGCCATAAAAGGTAAACATTTCATATCCATTCAGGACACTGAGGCAGTGACAACAGTCTAACTAAACGCACTCACAAAAAAGGATTCCCAAAACTGCTTCAGAAAAGTAGCAAGAATGATAGGATAAGTGTGCTCAAAGACAGCGGCAGTATTCTGAAGGGAACTAATGACAATGTCTTTCACTATCATACATTTTTAGAAAATGTAAATACTCCCCATGTTTTGGATCATACCTCTTAGATGCAACAATCCTCAGTATGATGGCTGCAAGCAAAATTCAACATCACATTAAGAAGATTGAGACCATCCACTTGGGACCCCATCTGTCTCTCTTAGAAATTTTATTTCTCTCAATAAATGCTTCCCACTCTAGAAGACAATAATAAAAATATCAATTCTATGTACAACAGTCTCCAAAAACTAGGCACCTAAGAATCAATCTAATCAAGAAAGTGAAGGTCCTCCATAATGAAAATTACAGACTTCCAAAAAAAGTTGAAGACATTAAAAAATGGAAAGGTGTATCTTGTTCTTGGATCACAGGAGTTAATAGTGTTTAAATAACCATATTACCAAAATCAATCTACAGATTAAATGCAATCATTATTAAAATACCAAGATTCTCCATAAAATTACAAAAAGCAATTCTGAATTTCAAAAGCAATTCAGAATTCAAAAAAGACCCGGAATAGCCAAAGCAATCTTGAGCAAAAAGAGCAATGATAAAGGTATTACCACACCAGACTTCAACTTATACTATAAAACCACAGTTACAAAAGCAACAAGGTACTCGCACAAAAACAGTAGTGTAGACCAACAGAATAGAGTACATGAAAACAAACCCAAGCACCAACAGACCTCTAAATATTTTCAGAGGGACCAAAACCGTACACTTATGAAAAGATAGTCTCTTTAATAGATGGTGCTGGGAAAACTGGACATATATATGCAGAAAATTGAAACCAAATCCCTAACTCGTATTCTATACTAAAATCAAATCCAAATCGGTCAAAGACCTAGATATAAAATCAGAAACATTGAATGTGCTGAAAACAACATAGGGGAAATACCTGAATCCAGAAGCCACAGGCAGAGACTTCCCAAATAGGACTCCAAGACCACAGAATGATATCAAGAATTAATAAATGGAAATACATCAAATTAAAAGGCTTCTGCACAGCAAAGGAAACAACAAAGACACAATCTACTGAATGAGAGAAAATCTTTGCTAGCTACTCTTCTTATATCTACGATACATTTTAAACTCAAAAAATTAACCCCATGAAACAATGAACTCAGTTTTTAAAATGAGCAAATGAACTGAATAGATACTTTTCAAAACAAAAAGTTTGAACTGTCAAAAAGTATAAGAAAGTATAAAAAAGATAAGAAATAGTGTTCAACATCTCTAGCCAGCAGAGAAATGCAAATTAAAACTACACTTTACCCCAGTCAAAATAGTTATCATCAAGAATTTAAACAACAAAAAAAATGTTGGCAAGGATGTAAGGAAAAGGGGACCCTTTTACATTTTGGGGGGAATGTAAATTAGTACAATTACTATGGAAATCAGTATGAAGTTTCCTCAAAGAACTAAAACTAGAAATTCCACTTCACTGAGCTATAACTGTCCTGACTATATTCCCAAAAGAATTAAAGACATCATACTCTGACAATACGTGCATATCATCATTCACAGTGGCACAGTTTACCACAGCTCAGCTGTGGAAACAGCCTAGATGCCCACAAACAGATAAATGAATAAAGAAAAATTTGTTACATACACAATGGAATATTACCCAGCCATCAGGAAGAATGAAATCATGCTATTTTTAGGAAAATGGATGGAACTAAACACTGTTATGTTAAATGCAATTATCCAGTCTCAAAAAAACTAAATATTATGTGTGTTCTCCTATATGAGAAACCTAAAGCATACGTAAGTTAATAAACAAATAATAAAGAACAGATGACAGGAAACCAAAAGGTAGACTTCTGGAGGTAGAGAAGGGAATAATTAGGAGATGGGAAGAGGAGAGGGAGGTAATGGGACAGTCCACAGTCCACAATAACCAACTAGACATAACAAAAGAAGGAAAAATGTCATTTACAATAGCAAATAGTATAAGGAAACGGGATATAAACTGAAATAAAAATGTACCTTTGTTTATTTCACTACACGGTGAAAGCTGAAAATTTTTATTTAGAACCATGAAAGATAGGATAAACAACCTTTATTCAAAAAAGAGAAAGCTCAAGATCATAGTTGTGGCAGCATCTCCCTAGTTTGTTCGCAGATTTAACACAAATCCAAATTAAATTGGAGTAGAATGTGTGTGTGCGTATATGCGTGCATGTGTGTTTGTCTACTCACGTGTAGACAAGCTACAGAATGTAAGTCCAAGAACAGGAAAGACAACTTTGGGAAGGGAGAAGAGATAGGGAGCATTTTACATACCAAACGTCAGTATTTATTAGAAGCCAAAGTAAGCAAACTGTGAATTTGTGTATAGGTGAACAAATAGGGAACTAAATTAAACAGGATACAAAAAAAAACCAAGCAGATACAGCATTTGCCACATGATAGTGGTGACCCTGAAAATCAGCAGATAAATTCTAAACTAATTAGGATTAAGACAACTGGCTTTTCTATCAGAAAAACAGAAACTTTATGTCATAGCATAGCATGACAAGATAAATACCAAAATATTAAAAATAAACTAATTACCTTTGAGTAAGAATGAATTCTGAATTTAAAAAGCACAACTTAAAAAATATTTAATAAATATGAATATTCAATTAAAATATACTATCAACAAATTTTTTAAATCACCAAGTCGTAGGACAGATAATTTTCTAAAAACTTCCTAAAATTCAATAAGACAACAAGCAAATAGGAAAAGTGACAGTATATTAAACTAGTTGACATTCTTAGTTACAAGTAAAGGCACCCAACTTTTGCTGATTTGAGATTAAGAAAACTTACTACATGAGCAGCTCCTTTCACCATCAAAAAAGGCTGAGAAATAAGATGTGGGTCTTCTAGATGCTGCCAAGTATATATCAACAACCCTGATGCTGCACGCTAAACTCAAAACTTACCTTTCATAGCCCTTGGCACTGAATGTCACTGCAAGTATAGCTTTATGCCATGATTGTGAAAATAGGGAAATCACAAACCTAGTCTCAGATGCTAGGGAGGCAAGTTAAAAGAAAATTATAAACATGTAAATAAGTATACAAGTAACTGGAAAGCTAGACTGACCATGGCTTCCTAAAACTTCCTGGAGCACAACTAAAATTGAGGTCTGGGTTTTTTTCTTGGGAGATAAATAAGCTTACAGTTTTTAAAAGCCAACTGTATTTCAGTTTTGCCATTCAGAACTGTACCTAATCTCAACCAACATAAACATCAAATTCTAACGGGCTTTCAAAGTGGCCGGACAGATCTCAGGGGTCACTTTACTTCTCCCCTCCTCTGAAAATTATTTCTAGCCTTTGGTATCTGCCTATGCATGTAACACTTCCATTCCCTTCCTCATCTCAGCACATCATGGATAAATAAAGAGACCAGGTAGAACTCCCTGGTCTCGCGGGACTCAAGAAACCAATCCACCACCTCTGCACACTCCTCTCCCCTTCCTGCTGTGGTAACGCAAGAGTGAGGCCTCCCATTCAGTTTAAGATAAACTTAAACTCTCACTGTCCAACCCTTTCTCTTTCTCCCTGTTCAGCTTCTCCTTCTTACACAGGTGTTACTCAAATGTCAGACAATGTTCCTTCATCTCCAGAACCTCCACCAGAGACCAGCCCATTTCTCTCTCCATTTCCTAAAAGACTTGGTGCAAGTACTTGCTGTCTTCATTTTATCATCTCTACTCATTCCTCATTCCACTCCAACGTAGATTTCTGCTTCACACAATACTAAAGTGTTCTCCTTAAAGCTACCATCAGTTACCTGGCTTTGAAATTTTGAATGACTAGCTTTTAAATTTTTTTCTTTTGCTTTAACTGTCAACAGCATACCTTTGACCATTACCTTCCTACTAAAAGCTCATACCTTGGATTCTGTATGACACCACTCCTGGTTTTCCTCTTACCATCCCACCACAGCTCACTTTCTATCAGCTTTGCCACATCTCCCTCAACCTGGATATTTAATGATGAAATTCTAAGGACCCTTATCTCAAGATTTCCATTACCCCCTGGAAGGTCTCATTCATACCCCAGTCTTCAACTATACTGACACAAAAATAAACCACAGACTTGTCAACTATCCTCTACATAGAAAACTGCTTACAACCTTGCTCCACTTGGCTCTCAAAGTCTTCAATCTTACGAAATCCACATCCGAACTAATGACTTCCTTCATGTCCATCACCTAATAGCCATTACCAATAACTAACTCTTCCCCTACTGTCTTCTCTCTGCAGAAAGTAATGACACATATGGACCCAGTTAAGTAATGATACCATATGCACCCAGTTATGCAATGTGAGAATTTAGAAATCGGCCTTCATGCACGCCTCTCATTTATCTCTGATGTGCGATGCATCACTAAGCTGGTTGGACCTCCTCAATATCACTTTTCCTCTTAATGCCACTATTATTGCTTATCATCTGTCTTTTGACTACTGCCAGGGCTTCATGTAGACTCTTCCTATTAATTTGATAACATTCTCAACAGGAGGTCAGAGAAATTACAGATGCTATAAACAGAAAAGAATTCCAGATAGTAGACTGAACAAAGATTTTAAAGTTCTCTTTAGTATAAAAGACAAAATGAAAACTTCATTAAGGAACTTAATGAGAACTTTCTGCAGTTGAAAAAAAAACAAAGAAACCCACTAAAATGTATAACAACTGAAACTAAAATGTCAGTGGAGTGCTAGACAGAACAGATACAATTATGGAATCAGTGCATTAGAATAAGATTGGGAAAAACATTAAGTGATACAAAATGAAAATTACAGAAAAGTGAAGAAACAGAAGACAGAGTGAGCAGATTTAATATAGGCAATACTGGAATCTCAGGTGGAGAGGGGAAATAAGAAAAATAATACCACATTTCCCTGAAAATAAGAGCCACCTGGAAAGTAAGTTCTAACATGATTTTAGAAGAGATATCCCCTGAAAATTGTGTGGCATAATAATGTGAAGGCCCATTTTCCAGAGATGTCTTCTAAAATCATGCTAGAGTTGGTTTTCAAGGTAGTCTTACTTTTGGAGAAACAGGGTATATGAAGAAAGTCTGGTATTTTCCAAAAGAGCAAAAAGACTATCTTCAGAGAAGCAATAATTAGACTGAAGCTGATTTCTCAACAGCAAGAGTAAAAACCTAAAATTACCATTGAAATAAAATAACCATCAAATTCGAACTCTCTGCCAGGGAAAATGTCATAGAAGGACAAAGGTTGATAATCTCTACAATATAAATAAGAGTGTGTATGTGTGCATGTGTGTGTGTATGTGCACATGTACGTGTGTATATAGGAATACCTTCAAAACTGACAGAATTTATAAGTCGCAGATCTGCACTAAAATACTAAAGGAAACTGAAGGAAGAAAATCTCACGTTAAAGGTCAAAGATGTAAAAAGGCATTAAGAAAAATGTTAAATGTGTCCAACTACTATTTAAAATAATGATAGTAATGATGATAACAAATATATGAAATTAAAACAGGACACATACATGGAATGTCAGTTGGAAGAGTGGACAAAGCACATAAAGTAAAATGAACTTCATGCATTGTTTAGCAGACATGTAAAAGAGGACATCTCTATATGGCCTAAGGACATTAAGAGGATAATAAGAAAATATTAAAGGCTTTACATTAATAAGAATAACAATTTATGAAAATAAATTTCTGCAAAGAGAAATTAGAAAGACACAATGAAAACAGAAAACCTGAATAAAGAAAATGAATCTGTATTTTTTAAATCTTACAAAAGACAACTATCAATCTCTCTTTCATGCAACATTTTATAAAAACTAGCAGCTGTATACAACTGTACATTAGAAAAGAAAGAAGACAAAATACATCTAAAAGACATTCTATGACATCAGAATTACCCTGTTACCAAAAGCAAGCCAGTGTAGTGGCACACACCTGTAATCCCAGCACTTGGGTGGCTGAGGCAGGAGAATTGTCATAAGTTTGAGGCCAGGATGGACCACACAGTGAGTTCAAGACCAGCTTAAACTACATAGTGAGATCCTGTCTCAAAAACGGCAAAATTATTATAAGAAAAGCACAATAAAAAATGGTCTTTCAATTTGTAGTGCTGATTCAATCAGATATCCATTCACAAAATTCTAGAAGGATCATAAATCTATATCAAAAAAGTTACACAATAAGGCCTTTAGGAGAAACACAGAAAAGCCAAGAACAGTGCTGTAACAGTTGAAGCCTGGTAGGAGCTCTTGGTGTGGTACTGTAAAAACGTTTCTTGTGGACTAAGCTGTTTTGACATTGATCAAGGAAGGCTGATTACTTAATCAGAAGCCAGTCAGAATTGCTCTACACAAAATATACAGAATTGAGTGAGACAGAATTACTATGAGATATGTGCACTGACTTAACAACGTGCTGAATATTAATACAACATTTTTACACAGGCACCAGATTTAAAGTAATCCTCAGTAACTCAGTTAGGTTTCTTAATAGTTGGACATGAACTTGGAAGGCCTTAGAAAGTACAAGATATGAATGTAACCCTCTCTCAGAGTGTTCCTAAGAATAAGTATGGAGCTAAAGATAAAACAGTAGTTTATTTTGGTAAGGGCACTTACTACAATGAGAATTATGTCTGGCCCTAGACAGGGAGAAGGAAAGACTCTTCCAGAGCACTCATGAGTGGGTAGCATAAGCCCTGGTCTAGTTGTCTCATCAAGAACCTACGTGGTTCTGTAATGTGACACAACAAAATTACCAGATCTTTCAAGTCATCAGAGTTAAGTTTTAAAGGCACCTAAAACAAGGAAAAGGCTAAAGATCTTTACATAGACTCTTCTGCTGGGTCATCAAAATGACTTAAATTAGCAAATAAATCTTCTGTACATTCTACTGTTTTCAAAACAAAAAAGGGATGACTTTTATATCATGAAACACAGCTAGGCTAGATACCTATTTATCTTGTTTTGTGATGGGCAGGAAAGCTTTAGGGCCACCAAATGCTCAAGCAAACAATTCCCCAGCATTTGGTGCTCTGGGCTGTCAGAACAAAGTGTTTACCCCAGAAGCATCAGGAGAACTTCCACTTGATCTAAGCTGCCCTGTACTACGCTAGTTTGAGACTGGCCTAACCTGCCTTATTCTCAGTGCAACTCAGTCAGCACGGAGATAGTATGTCCTTCTTCCTCATGGGATCACCAACCATTCACCTGTCCAAGAATAGAAACTTTCCATACATCAAGATGGCAAACCTACCATTTCTTATGGGGCAATGTATTGTAGGAACTAAAAATTATTAGTTCCGCTCTTCTGTTTTCTTCCATTTCCAATACTACCTCTGAGTAACAAGCAATTCAACATACATTTATTAAATGTCTACAATACACAAAGCACTGAGCTTGCTCTGAAACAAAGGAAGATTCTTTATCATCAAGGAACTTATACTTCAGTAGGTAAACTGAAAAATAACTGTAATGCTGGACAATAAAACAACATATGCTTTAACAGGGATGTAAGTATAGCCTATGGGCAACCAGGAAAGAGAATACAAATTCCACCTGTCCTCCTGATGTTTTTAATAATTTGAGGACTGTGTTCATGGCTACATAGTTTAAGTCATTTAAGTAACATGGTATTCTGCTCTCTGTTTGAACTGTAAATCCATATATATCTTTTTAAAATTTTCAGTTATCCAAGCCATTCTTTTTTTAAGAGACTGTTCACTAGGTGGCAATGAAGATAAGACATTCTATATATTTAAAATCTAAAAAGGTCTGCCAGTATGTCATGAGAATTACTACTTTCATTGTAATTTCCTTTAAGGATATCCACTCCATTTGGTCACTTGTGTATTAATTTGCAAATGTTCTAAATATATGAATGCCTCAACTATTTTTTGTGTGCTTCTTTTGTCCCTTTTAAGGAAGCTAAAATAAAGGCATGGAATGTTTAGCACATAAAATAAAAAAGAAGCTGATTCAAAATTATATTGAGAACAATTTCAGTAAAACTGCTAATTTTGGGCCGGGAATGTAGCTCAGCAGCACAAGCACCTGCCTAGTAATCACAAGGTCCTAAATTTGATTCCCAGTACCAAAAAAAAAAAAAAAAAAAAAGTCTGCTAATTTCATCAGAGTCCTTCAGAAGAGATCAACCATTAACTCACAGCCTTACCTCAAAAGAAAAAAATTGAGTGAGTATAAAACAAGCTGCAACAATAGCAGATAATAAATCCCAGCACTCAGGAGGCTGAGCTAGGAGGACTGCCACAAGTTTGAAGCCAGCCTGGACTACAGAATGAGATCCTGTCTCAAAAAAACCCAGCAGATAATAATCCTGGATAATAATTTGAGAAATGAAAATCAAAACAAGCCGAAGGCATCATTTCACAACAATTACATTGAAATATTTCTTTTTGCTATGATGACACAAATGCTATAAGGTTACAGTATGTGGTAAAGGGCCTAACCTTTTCTAGCAAATGGATTCAACAGATAGTAAAAACACAACAAAATTCAGACCCATTAGCTTAAGTATCCCAATCCTGAGGCTATATTCTAAAGAAATAATTCAAAGAATAAAAGCTATAATTATTATCATATAGTGATTACAATGTCTATAGTGGAAGGAAAAAACTGGGAATACTGTATGTATGGCTGAGTAATATCACAATGAGAAAGAAGGCTCCTTCTTGGTCCTTCAGAGTGTAAGAGACCTAGAAGTCAGAGATCAGGAGTCAGAGAACAGGAAATGCCTGACCCACATCTTTAAAAGAGGAACCACAAAAGACCTAATAGCCAAGGCAATCTTCTATGAGAACAAAGCTTGAGATACCACATTTCCTTTTGCATAGCTACAATATAATGCAAACAGTATGTACTGAAATAAAAACACACATGGAGACAAAACAAAACAGAGAGGCCAGGAATAAATTCATATATTCACTGTCAATCAATCTTTAACAAGCAGGTGAGAGAAAACAGTGAAGAAATCAGAGTCTCTTTAATAAATGTTATCAGGAAAACTGGATGTTCACATGCAGAAGAATGAACACTGGTTTCACATCATAAGCAAAAATCTAGTTAAAATAAGTTAAAGTCTTAATATTGAAAGTAAAAGTGTAAAACTACTAGAAAAAAACAAGAAAAGTTTCCTGGAATTAGCCAGGGCAATGACTTTTTGGGTAAGACATCTAAAGCACAAAGAACAAAAGCAAAAACAAAAAGTGGGATTGCATCCAACTAAAATGCTTCCACATAGCAAAGGAAACAACAGAATGAAAAGAACCAATCATAGGTGCTCCCTCCCCACCCACCCATGCAGTCTGAGAGGCACTGCTCCAGATCTTGTTCCCATATCCCTCAAAGTGTGCAACACACAAGAACCTACCATAGCCTTTTCTGACCTTCCTGGGTGAAGACATGTCCTCGAATGAGATGAGTAAAAAGGCTTCTGCAGAGACTGAACCTAAGTGCTGT
The DNA here is from genome assembly GCA_004027595.1 of Dinomys branickii. Taxonomy (NCBI): domain Eukaryota; kingdom Metazoa; phylum Chordata; class Mammalia; order Rodentia; family Dinomyidae; genus Dinomys; species Dinomys branickii. The sequence continues at coordinate 12,712 of PVLD010028292.1, forward strand.
GAGTCAGGCAGAAGCTATAATCAGTATCCAGGGGCCAGCATACAATTGGTGTTCACCTGGTCAAACAATTGAGGAAAAGGATTTTCTATTAGACAACTGGAATGTTCATAGTTTTGACATTGTTACTCATTAATTCAGTCAGTGTCATTAAATAGTCCCTCAACTTTTTAAATGCCATACCACCTATACTAAGTTAGGGACTGTAATTCAACACTGAATAAATAAGAATTAACTGCAAAGCCTATCTACAAGAAGTTCATGTTCATGTACTCTATTAAAAGTTCTCACATAAAACAAGCACTATTCATTTCCTAACTTTTTCTATAACTGGCCTATAAGATCATATTTCATTGATCTCACTGGTTAAAAGCTAAAATACTTTTTATTGGAGACCTTTTCTTTAGCTACCTGAAAATGAAGTGCGATTATTGTAACCTGAATTTGAAATTAATGTCTTGAAATAGGTATGTTTTAAAACTTTAAGAGATAGGATGTTAAAAATTATTTAAAATGTATAAATAAGGCAAAAAGATAGGTGGCATAGTTTTTCAATGTTATATGATGAAGATAGGTCATTCCACAGATCACACATGTGAGGAAATTGTAGGTTGCTCAATTCGTTGTTTACTGCTGACTAAAGTGTCTGAATTTAATGAAATTACATGGTAATCTATAGATTTTTGCCTAGTAGTGACATAAATAACTTGTTTACTAGAAAAGACAATACTGAAGATTATAATTTATTGCCATGTAAGGCATTAATAAAGTTTTTAAATCAAGCCTAGTATTCTTACTCTAACATTGGCTAAAAATGTCAATAAAAATATAGATCTTTAAAAGACTCTCAGAACCACAACCACGTTTGCTGACTTCTTGATTCCATCAGTAACTCATGAATAAAATCATAAATATGGTTTCATCTCAAATTTGTATAAGTCACATTTATAATTTCTTGAAAATTCTACTGGGGGAAAACAAACTCTTTTTTGAAAAGGAGATCACAATAACCTTGGGTTTGGTAGTAAGGCAAGAACTTCACTGATGAGCATTCTGTAGAGCCAGACCTGAGGTGTTCAAGACTTTACTCTGAATTAACAACCTTTAAGAATGATGCTCAAGTTTCTGTGTCCAAACTACCTGATTGAAAATATTTAAAATATTGTGTAGTATTATGATTGAGATCCAGAATGTCCTCCTGAAACCCTCATGTGCTCAGCAGCAAGGCTTTCGGGCGGTGATTGAATCACCCAGGGTGCTGTACTCATCAGTGTATTCATTCACTAGTGAGTTCAGCAACTGACTGTGCTGTTAAGAGCCTGGTTGGAGGCAGGTCCGTGGGCGCATGAGCTGGCAGGGTTTATCTTTCTCCCCAGCTCCCCCCTTCTCTGCTTCCTGGTCACTGTGACTTGAGCTGCTTTCCTTCACTGCTTCTGCCATGCCATTTCTGCCTTGGAGCCGGCAGACCATGAATTGAAAACATAAGCCAAAATAAACCTTTCTTCTTTTAAATTGCAGGTGTCAGATATTTTGTCCCAGCAATGGGAAAGTGACTAAGACAATATCATTTTAATTAGAGACAACCTAAGTATCCTTTGAAATTTTGACAAGTAAGTTCAAGATACTCCTCAATAAATGGGAATGTCCTTACTTAAACTCCAGGGTTTAAATACGCTACACTTTGCATTCTACCAAATAAATATGTGAATGACCTGCAACTCCAAAGACTCATCCTCTTTATATAAACACGCACACACACATGCACACACACACGCACAATCTCTCTAGTACATAGATAAACAAGCTAAAATCCATAGCAAGCCATACCAACAGTGACCAGTTTTGAATCTGCCATGTAAATCCACAATGCTTTCAGGGTGCTGATCAGACAAAACAGCTTTAATCAGAAACACATTTCTAATATTTATATAATGTCAGTGCAATGAGTCAAGGACAACTCTATGAAATGAGTCAAGGACAACTCTATGAAAACACAAGAATCAAACTGGGTGAATTTCTCTTTGAATTGATTTAAAAAATTAACATTAAGCTGATTAACAATTCAACATTCAGTTGCAACTATTACATAACTAGTAACAGTATAGGTCACACAGTTAATCATCAACAAACGTGTACTAAAAGCCCAAGAGGTTATAAAAGTACAAAAGTATACAATAAAAATAAAATCTTCATTTATTGTGAAGTAAAGAAAACTTTTTAGGAAATATCATGAAAGGTTTTCCCACCCATCCCCTAGCATGGCTAAGTGAACTCCTTCAAGTGCTTTCCCTACAGATTTTATGCTTTATGACCTCTGGGCTCACCACTATCACCATCACCCTCCACCATACCTGAATGGGCCAATGAGCATCTTGAGCCCTGACTCCTTCAGTTTTGCATCTTTGGTGACTAGCACATTGGAGACACTCTCAAAATGTCTATTGACTAATTAGTAAATTCCATAAAAGAGTGAGCATCACATGGCAATCTTCAAACCCATATCAAGAACTCTGGAAGTTCAGACATCTTTTTTGCAAGACATGAACTTAGTCTGAGGAAAAAACTGTGAATTTTATTTGGGTACCTATGATCAGGTCCCTCAGGTAAAGGTTTCCCTCCCACTCCAATGGAAGATGCTATAGTGCAGAAAATTAAGCAACCGGCCCTGGAAAGGCGAAAACCTAAAATGCATATACTTATTCTGGGATACACAGGAAATAAGCTCCAATATGGCACAAAGTGATCCCATCTGATCAGAAAAGGAAAAGAAAAAAAGTTTTGCTTTATACAGGAAAAAAAAAAGCAGGACATCTTCAAGAATTAGGATGACTTAAAATAAGAGCCATGAATACTGTACATATGCTCTGACTCTCCACTGGGGTGCTCCCAGCAGTCTGACTCCACACTGAAGTAGATGCTAAGACCACTCCTTCATAGCGGACTTTAGTTTGGGAGCAGGCTGCCAAAACAATTAGAAATGACACTCTCAGCACCTTCTGAAAGTGCTATTACACCTGTCTCTCAGAGACCAGCGCCAGCCTAGGAAAAGAGAATGAGAAAGCCCCAAAGCTCAGGGGCACTGCACATGTTGCCCTATGTGCAGTGACCCTGGGACTAGAGGTTCTTCTTGTGAAAGCTGTGTTCCCTGGGATTAATTCCCATCATAAGTACCTTGGACTATATTACTGGAATGTCTTATGCCTTTTAGGAACTGTTTTTAGTTTAGATTTTTAAAGAATTGCATTGCTGCTATTTAGTGATAAAAGTAACCAATATTCATAATGAAAGTAAAGTTACCCTTAGTCAATTTTCATTCAATGCTTATTAATCATTCTCTGAGGTTACAAGTATGGGAGACCTGGAAGCTCCTGGGAAGCAGAGAGGAGTGAAGGGTAAGGCATTGCCCCTTGAGTCACTAACAATTCTGTCCAGTGCAATCAGGCAGAAAAAAGAAATAAAGGGATTCAGATTAGGAAGAAAAAAAGAAAACCATCATTATACACAGGTTAAGATTTTTACACATAATTATACCTCCATAAAGCTGATTTTGAAAAGCTATGTAAATATAAACAATCTACTTCAGTAAATATAGAAATAATTGTCTAAAAATAACAAGTTATTAATGAAAGTTTAAACATTAGAAATATAGTTGTTACCCAGCAGACATAGACATGAGAATAAACTGTCAACCTCCTGTGTAAGCAGCAAGCTCATTAAGGATTACTGTGACAACCTTTTGGACAATGGACAATTTAAGGTTTCAAAAGTATTAAAAGCTTATGTCAGCAATGCTTATCCAACTTGCAACCTATGGACTACTATTACTATGAGGCACCCTATCACCAAATGCTGTACCAATTACTAGGGTGGCATAGATAAGAACAAATCATTCAAAACACCTTTTAAAAGTGACTCCATAGTCTATATACTACTGCACAAAATTTTGCACACAAGGCCTCCCTACATCTGACCACTTCTATACAAATGTTTTCGGCTATATGTCCAGTGAAATTTAACTTCTTCTGTTTATGAAGACAGGGAAAACAGACAAATGCCTCATAATATACAACAAATGGGCATATATAAGTAAGATTAAAGTAACAGGGCCAATAAAGGATCATTAAACCAGGGCAGACTCCAAGTAAAACTGTTAAACACCACCAATGCTGCTCCCATCTGCAACTCAGACTCTCCTTCTACTATTCCTGTCTTGCCTATTTCCCAAAGACTCTGACTACAGACTAGCTGCTTTTACGATATGAACCTTCTCAAAGCAATCTCAAAGTAAGTCACCTGAAGAACAAACAGGCATCTAAACTGGTGAAATGAAGTGAGAGAGAAAAATTTCCAACCCCACCAAATTACATCCAAATACCCTTAAAGGCCAATGTTGTCCTTAATTTTTAGTCATCTAACATATAAAATAATATATTTAGAGCAAGGCTATTAGTAGCAATATAGATCTTTTTCAGATACAAAAATTTTAAAGTTCATAAACCCTCTCCCTAAAACACTGAAGATCATTTGCTAGGGTTATAGTACTATTCTCTAAACTAAAAACTATAATCAGCTTCTCTGAGAGACCCTGGCATAAAGAAAGAGAAAAGAAAAGGCATGCCTCTGTTCCCTATCCTCATTTGCTATTCTCCTGTGAAAAGTTACAGGGAGAAGAGAAAACCAAACTTACGGCTTTCTACATCACTTAATGGTTTGAAGTGAGTTTCTGTAGGCTGATAAAAAAGAACTAAGTCTTCTACATCCAAAAATCTTTCCTTCCTAGCTCATCTTTGCAAATTTTCCCTCCTCTGTGCCTACCCCCACCCCCATCAGATTTATGGTGAAAAATGGAAAACCATTGCTCTGTAGTGAGGGCATAATGCCCAAGTCTTCACTTCTGGAAGCAAGGCTCTTCCTAGACAATGACAAATGACACTCAGGTTTGGGGGTGGGGGTGGGGCTGCATTATTAAGACTGACTAAAGTTGCCCAGTGACTGATTCACGGATAAAAAGTAAAGGACAGAAGACAGCTGCAAAATCCTCAATCCCATCATCTGAACCCACCACCAAGTAACCCCGACGGGACATGGCTGCCTGGCCACTGTCCTTTCTGTGTACTGAACCACAGTGTATGTCTTATGTAATCACAGATAAAGACTATGAAAAATCCTAGATTAATTCAGGAGATTTTCAGTGACCACAGTGTGTAGGTCATTATTTGAGATGAATACAGAGAGAGTAATTACTTCAACAGATGAAGAAAAAAAGCATTTAATGAAGTCCAAATTCTACTCTTGACAAAAATCCTCAAAAAATTGGACCAGAACAGAACCTCCTCAGCTTAGTAAAGAATATCAACCAAAAAATCTGCAAGTAACTTAATGGTGGGTAACTAGATATTCTAAAATGGGTAACAGGGTGAGGTTTTCTTCTCTCACTAATCCTATTCAAAATCATATTAGAAGTCCTAGATGATTTAATAAGGAAAGGAAATGTATACTGATTGGTTAGAAAAAAATAAAATGTCTTCTCAGATAACCACCTATGTAAATAAAATATCCTAAAGAATAAACAACTGTAAGAACTCCTGGAACTACTAACCAAAGCTACAAAACACAAAGCTCATAAGCAAAAGTCAATTCCTTTCCTAACACCAATTAACAACTGGAAATTAAATTTAAAACACAATACTATTTATAGGGGCTTCCCTCAAAATGAACTGTATAGTATGAATGTAATATATACATTATATTTTATATATGTGTATACACACACACACACACACACATATATATATATGAGGAACTCTATGATGCTCTGATGAAAGATAGCAAAGTCTAAAAAAAGGAGAAATATTTCATGTTGACGGACAGACTTAACACTGTATCTCAATTCTTCTTAATGCGATTTACATTTTCAATACAATCCCAATAAAAATTCCAACAACTTATGCTGTGAATATCAGTAAACTAATTCTAAAGTTTATATACAAAGGGAAAAATAGAATAACCAACAAAATATTAAGAACAAATTTAGTAGAAGACTATAAGTACAGGAATTCAAGACTTACTATAACATTATGATAATCACATAAGTGCACATGGAATATTCACAAAGTTAGGCTATATTCTGGGCCTAAATGTAAATGTAAATTTAAAAATTATACTGAAATACACGTTTAAAAACAAATAAAAATAAAGCTAACATAAAAATCAAATAAATCTAAAAATTTCTCAGATTTTTGAAAGCTGAATAATACATTTCTAAGTGACTGAATTCAAATAAATGACAGCAAATTATAAAACATTTCAAATGGAACAAAAGTAAAAAATACAACATATCAAAATACGGGTACAGTTAAAATAGTGCTTGGAGGGAAATTTACAGTAGTAAATGTTTTTATTGGGAAAAAACAGAGCTCTTAAACCAATCATCTACATTTCTATCTAAAGAAAATTTTTAAAAAGAAATTAAATCCAAAGCAAGAAAAATAAAGAATAAAAGTTAAGAAAAATGAACATGCTCTGGACTAGCACAGTCCAAGGAACTTTGTGTGATGGTTGAAATATTTTATAGCCACACTGTCCACTATAGTCGCTACTTGACACTTCTGAGCACTTAAAATGCAATTGAGGAACTCAATTTTTAACTTTACTTCATTTAATGTACATTTAAATAGACTGGGCTAGAAAGAAAACAGGCATACATCAACAACAGCAACAACATCCACAACAACAACAACAGAAGAAAAAACACCGCTTGTTGCTGCTTTACATATTGTTATCTTCGAAGTGTGTGTTCAGGCTAACACATACAGATATACACTATTAATCTAATTTCCTGTCTTCGATTATTGCTTAGCATTAAGTGATATAATACAATAGTA
>PVLD010028293.1:0-19591 GCA_004027595.1 Dinomys branickii
TGGTATAAGGGCTTGAAATCTCTCTGGCCCATTCTGTGTTAGTTCAGGGTATGAACTGAAACTAAAGATTAGTTCTAGAATAGAGTTGGAGAATTTTTCTCACGTCTGCTGTATGGAGTATGTTGTTGTTTTTCAGACTCCCAGTCTGCTGCTTTTCATCTAATCCGTCGCTATGGGTTCATGCAAGGTTCATATGTGCTAGCTATAAGGAGACCCTCTTGGTGCTCACATTAATAGTTCGGGGTGAGTCTTGAAGTCTGTGGGTTCATCCCATTGTTGCCAGGAACAGGAGGCACTTGCCCAAGCCCCTGAGACTCCAGGTGCTCCCAGAAAGTTCAGGGCGGGAGCTGAAGCCCAGTAACTTGGTTCATGCTTCCTGCCTGATGCTGGAGTGAGAAGGGCGTAGGGCCGTGTGATCCACCTCCATCTGCAGCTCTCTCTTACTGTTGTGCCCCAGTTCCCATTTGTTCCTTGGCTGGATCCCTGGGATTTGCTGTGGTTCTGGGGTTGCTGCCGATGCACCCCACCGCCCCCCACTGGCAGCCGCCCACGCCGACACATAGACAGTTAAAGAACTACAAAATTACACAGAATATAGAAGGGAATTATCTGTGAATGCTAATTTACCTAATGTTACTTTCCCAATTATTATTCTTTATACTGGTGGTGGCTCGCTTGAAAATTCAAATTCTTTCCTCCCTCATCTCTGTTGCTCAACCACATACTTCTGAACTCTCACCTTGGGAGGAGACATAGCTGCCTCAGACCATACTATACAAGCTGTCCTGTTTGGGGTGGAAAAGCACCCATACTCACCACGGACCGCCTGTCTCCTCCCCACCGTCATACTGCATAGGGTGGGGGCGGAGGTGAGTGGGTTCTGTTCCCCCTCTATGGCGTCACTTGTCAACCCCCGGTGGGGGCGCCCGGGCCCATAGAGCCGCCCACAGACGGAGGGGCCACCCGGGCCCACAGAGCCATCCGTGCCCGCTGCCGGTGCCTGTACTCCAGGTCTGCTGCTCTTCATCAAACGTGTTGCTATGGGTTCTTGCAAAGTTCATATGTGTAAGCTGTAAGTAGGTCCTCTTCGTGTTGTTAATAGTATGGAGTGAGTCCTGAAGTCCGTATAATCGTCCCATTATTGACAGGAGAATTTGTTGATTACTCCCGCCGCTTAGTCTCTCCGTGTTCACAATGAGATTTCAGGGCGGGAGCTGGAGCCCGGCACCTCGGCTCCTGCTTCCCCCTGGTCCCGCAGCGCGATCGCAGCTCCCTCCGCTGTCCGCTCCGTCCCCTCAGGGCCGCTGCCCGTCCCTGCTGCTCCCCGCTCACCCAGTACAAGGGTGGGGGAGGGGATCGCCTCGGGGCAGACGCAGGGTCCCTGCGGTGAGCTGTGTGCTATTTAGACTGATTCCATCCTGTCTCCCAGCGCCGATTAGGGATGTTTCTGCTGGAGCAGGTTTCTGTTTTCGTGGGCGTTGTAATTTCTCGTCTTTGTCCTGGATTTGATTACTGCTCCCGTCCACCATTGCACCTTCTTATAGCTATACTCTCTCCTCTGACCCTCTCTCGGAACTGCACGCTCCCCTGGCCGAGCTGGGAGGCTTCTGTTAGGGTAGGTCTCTGCAGCTGAAGTTGCGGGTGCCGGGCGGAGGGCATGAGCTAAAGATGTGCGTGTTTTGGAGCTGTCGTTTCTCCGTCCCGCCTCCCTCCGAGTGCGCCATGGCGACCGGATAGGAAGCAGAGGAGGAATCTCTCCCAGAAATCCCACCTAGACAAAGAAATACAGCAATAAGAGAAGGACAAAAAGGAGAGAGGTGGGCACCTTGAACTCAGGAAAGATTTCAAATGGGAACTGAAATTCTTGGAAAGAATAAGAAGGACTTATTTGGGAAGAAAGGATCGGGGGTCCTTTTGTAGAGCTTAAGAGTTTATATTTTTTCGTAGAGCTTAAGACTATATTTTTCCTACTTGTCTTTAAACTTAAACTGATCTGCTTAACTCATCTCCAAATTCATATATTTTTTCCAAAAAGGAAAAGTTGAAACAATGTGTTTATTGTGTAAAATGCAGTTAAGACTAGAGTCCTGTATTTCTCAAATATCTTGCACTAGATCAACACTTTTATAATAACAACCAGAAAAGAAGAGATTAAATGCCAAAACACAATTTTCTGAAGTCCAAGAAAACTGCTGAAGTAAACAAGATTTTATGGGCCAAGATCCTCAAAGACGGAATTCTGCAGTTGACTCTATTCCACAGGAATTTGCCATTGTTTGGCAGAAAAACTGTCCAAAGGCCAAGGCTGATGGCCTCTGTTAACAGGAAAGAAACCAGCACTGTTTTTGGTAATCTGACGCGGCTAGAGAGAGGCTTGTAATTCATGAACGCCAAAATAGCCAGGAACGGGAGAGAGGCAATGCACCGTGAGAACGGAAGAGCAGCAAATCCATCCAGAAACTCCCAGTCTCACCTTAGACAGATGAGCAGCATTTCGTTTGCAATTGGCATGACAATAATGAAACAAAGGATATCTGACCCCCCAAAGGTAGGATAACAGAAAGTTTCTGAAGGGAAAGGGAAAATTTTCCAGTCCTGTACTGCTAAGTAGAAAAATCTGGAGTTCAGGACTTGGGAAAGAGGTGATACTTTAAAAAAAAAACACGTTAAGCCAAGCTTGTGGTGTGCACTGGTCATCCCAGCACTCTGGGTGACAAAGGCGTGCCTGGATCATGTGCTTAGTTCCTGAAATGAATCTTTGTTAGCATCATCCCATGCCACCCATAATGTCTGAATCCCGCCTTATGCTTTCAGGGGTTTTTTCAGCAGGAAGAAATTTTAGGCCCTATGTCAGCAATAGTGGACATCTGCTTAGCCTCATTGCAAAAACCTAGCCCCTAGTAGCTTGTCTGATCCCTTAGCTGTAGGCAAAACCTCTTCTTCACACTTCCTTCAAGAGGCAGTGCTTGGCCCACAGAATAGCAGATGTTTCTATGCCCTATTCTGCAGCTGGCAGCTCTTGATTAACAAATATAAAGGATGGGGAGATGCAGGCTGGTCTGCTGGCTTCAGTGCCACTAAGGAAGCTCCCTCAGGTCCTTCTCGCCACCAGGGACCTCTGGAGCCTTGCGGCAGCCGGTGGGGAAGAGCAGCTGAGAGACACGGATGCTCCTTGGAGGCTCACAGAGATTTTCACAGCAGTCCAGGGTCAGCTTTCAGGACAGTGCTCAAGTTACAGTTGACACTTTCCCACCTGCATTTGGTGAGCTCCTCTCCTCTACCACTGTCCCATGAACAGAAGGTTGTATTCTCTCTCTGGAATTCAGTTCCTCCGGCTGTCTTATGATCTGAGCTCTGCAGCAGATTCAAGGAAAATTTAGGATCTGTAGCTATCCAGATTTTTCTCACAGTTGAAGTAAGAATAACATTCCTTATGGCTTTCCATACCTAAGTAAAAGAATTTTATACACCTGCAACATATAATATCAGTTGTGCTTATTTGTCTTTCTTAAATTTCATTTATTATTTCCATGTCCAATTTTCAAGTTCTGAAAGCTTGTCATTTAAAAGGGCTTTTATGGCAAATCTATTAATAAATTGTTTTTCTATTGCCTATTTTTCCCATTGGAAAATCGAGTACATGTCTGACGCTTACTGAGTGACTTATCTGTAGGTAAGAATAAATTTAGGACTTATATTTGTCATTTATAATCTAACTTTTACTAAGATATGTCTATATTTGAACATTTTTTTACTATTGTGCTTGAGAACAACTCTATTGTTTACCTCTGAGAACTCATAATTTCCCTTAATTTAGTAGCTTATCTGCCTTCATATTTTGGATGTTATCTTTCTCTCACTTTCCTTTGTTGACATTTTAGAAATCTCTGGTGAACATACTTTATATGTTGTTATTCTGTTCTTCTTTTTGGAATTGTATGTATTTTAATACGCATATGCATTTATTTTGTGTTCATCTCTTTCATTGCTGGAATAAGTTTGTTAAGGGTTTCTGTGGTTTTCAAATTTTTTTTTGTCAAAAGTTTACATTCTTATGCTCTTAAACATCTACAGTAATTTGAATTTATTATTCTGTTTTTCCTACCTACTATTTTTAAGTGAAATTCTTTCATGTCTTATTCTAATTCCTATTCTAATACCAGCTGAGCCTATTTAATGATGAACCATTTCTTTACTTATTTATTTTAATTTTGGAATGTGATTTCATATGTCTTATGCTTTAGCGAAGGGAATCCTATGTGAATGACAATGAGCGTCCTTCCACATACGTATTTCCTTATCACAAGGCACTTCTGGGGCACAACTCACTAAAAATTCGTTCTGTATTGTACTTTTTCTTCAGTTACCCCAGACCCAGGGGATAGCTTAATTTAAAAATCAAAGTTATAGTTCTTTTAGTTTTTTTGCTATATATTTGTTAGTTGTTTTTAAAGTTAAGAATTAAATAATTTTTTCCTTAAATAGAAGATCACAGGCATTATTCATGCAATAAATATATACTTGAGCAACACCTATGTTAAGATAATTATGTTCTAAATATGGAGGGTGAATTAATAGTAATATAATATTTGTCTTTGAATTATTTATCTCTGAGGAGTAAAAAATAAAACAAGTACCTAATAAAGGATATGCAAAAAAACCTGCAGTCGTATGTAAGACACCATTGTAAGTAGAGATCCTGAGAAAGTAGGGAACTTTCATTTCTCTATTTAACTTTCTTTTTTTCTTTAACCTGTGACCTGAGAATTCCCACAAGTCTGATATGTTTGTTCTGTCACATTTTCCTACCCATTATCCTTTGGTCTTCCATCTTTAGTAGGATTTCATAACTCATGAAATTCATATAGGAGTAAATATGACTATAAACTCTCAGAGCAAATAAATTGTATGGACTCAAAAGAACTAAAAGCAGAGAGAGGTCATTAACTGTCGTCTTGATGTTGTGACCTCTGACTTCAGACACTGTCCTCTTTTCAACAAAAAGTCCCTCAGTGAAAAATTCTTCTAAGCAAAGTTGTTTACATTTTACGTTAACATGGAAAATAGCACAGTAATTGGGATCAAGATTAAATTGGACTCATTGCCGCTTTCTTGATAACCTTTTGAGAAGTATAAAAAAAGAAGCAAATATTTGCTGATAATGAATGGGAAAAACTCAGCATGTGTTTCAGAAATAAGTTAAGTAACCCTGTTAGAAATATACTTAGAAACTACTGAGACCCCCAACTGGTGAATCTGTATTTCACATGTCACTTGTTATTAGAGAGATTCTAGGAGTTTATGAAGACCTTGGTGTTTAAAGAATTTTCCTGATCTGATGGCATAAGACAGCAATTTCAAAATGGATATCTGACAAAAATGCGGTTGTGCAAGTTTTTTGTAAAACATTTAATTTTTCTTACCAAAACTGAGGTTTTAGTTGTCTGAGTTTAATAGTGTAAACCATTTCTGGTACAAAGAAAGGTACATATATTATTTGAAATAAGCCAACAGTGCTGTAGAGTTATTGTTTTAATGTCGCTCAGTAATAAAGATGATACAATTCCAAATGCCTCATTCTGGCATTTCTTACCCCATTTGTTGCTTGTTTATATTTTGTGCTATTGATATGATTTAAGCTCTCTTGATATGATGTTTGTTGTCGTGGTATTGTGATTTAATATACTATAAATGTTTCCTTCCTTCCTGATTTCTGGCACAGTTTCTAAAACACTTGTAATTTCCTGACTGATAGAGCAGATAAGAATGTCTTTGTTAGAGTATTTGTTATCTCAAGTTCCTGAAGTAGGAAGTAGTTTGGGAACATGTAGGCACAACTTTTGCCTGTGGGGACAAGACTACGACACTTTCAATTTAAAGAATGGGAGGAGTTGGGCATAGTGGCACATTTCTAAAACACAAAGACACTGAGAGGCTGAGGCAGGAGGATTGCAAGTTCAAACCCAGCTGGGCCATCTTAGCAACTGTGTGAGAATATGTTTCAAAATATTTTTTTTTCTTTAAAAGAAAAAGGGCTGAGGGTGTACTTGAGTACAAAAGTCCTAAAATGCCATTGCCCCACACACCCACATCCACAAAAAAGTATGACTTTTATGGGGGTAGCACAGTTTCACAGATTTCAGTCCATGGTTGGCTGGCACCAAGACAAAAGTACAGCAGAGTGGGAGAGTGAGGCAAAGCGGCTCGCTTTATGGCACCGGGAGGCAGGGCACAGAACGCAGACAAGGCGTGCACCCTCTACAGACGCTCTCCTGCAGCCGGGCTGACATGTCCAGCACCGTGGCTTTAGGAAGGAGAGGATCATTCTACCTCATGGTTTAATCCATAGTCAGCTGGCTACACCTGGGAATGTCACAGTAGAGAGGCTCCAAAAGCCTCTGGAGTTCTTTTCTGACCACAGCTTGTCCCAGGTGCTAGCTACAGGCGCTCGGATTTGCTTACTCTGCTCAGTTTGGGGCTTGGTTTGGTCTAATCTCCTTCTGTCTCTCTCCATTTGTCTCTCCTCAATGGGAAAGTGTTTTTGGTGGCGGGCGGAAGTGGTGTGAAAAAGCACGCTAGACGAAAGATGCTCACACTTTGCCATTAGCAGCCAAAAGGCAGAGAGAGATGAAGGGAAGAGAGAAAAGGGGAGACAGGCGAAAGGAGAGGGGAGAGAGCAAAGTGGCGTCAGGATGAGCCAGGGACAAGGGTGTCCCTTTCCAGGTCAGACCTCCAGGGACCTAGCAGTGAGCCACCTCCAGCCACACACCACGTCTGAGCAACACGTTCGGCTGCTGAACCAATGAGATGAAGCTAGAGATGAGTGTAATGCTTTGCAATACAATCACCTTCCAAACATATGAGACCTATGGGGGCCCATTTTAGACCATAACATTTCAGCCCTGTCTCCCAAAATACTCATGTCCAGTTATACAAAATGTATTTAACCTGTTTGCAAGAGAGTCCCAAATCTTAACTTTTCCAGCATTGCCGAAATGACCAAGTCCAGTCTTTTCTGAGATTCGAGACACACACTTAGCTGTGAACCACTACTAATATTAAAATTGAAACCTTCCAACACACAATGATACTGAGTAAGCGTTCCCATTCCCAAAGGGAAATGAAAGAACAAAAAGGAATTAGACCAAAGCAAGACCAAAACCTAGCTGATCAAACATTACTTCCTGTAGTTCCATGTCTGGAACCCTTGGCAGCTGTGGCAAGGTGTGAACTACAAAGGCTTTATCTGGCCCTAGAGCCATAGCATTGCCTCTTACAGCCTGCCTCACCTCTGTATTGAGCTGGATCTCCTCACTGCATGCAGATTTCCTTAGTAGATGATCTGTATTTCTGACATCTAAATTCCTGGGTTCTTCACAACACTTTTGGCCTCCTGCATAGATGTAAGTACTGCTCTTTCAGATGCACACTGTGTAGCCCTTCAGGTCTTTCTTTGATATTTAGATGGAAGCCTACCTGACACCATGACAATTGCTTTCTGTATGCCTGAAATCCAGCATCATGCAGATGATACCAAGGTCTATCACCAGACTGAGGAGCAAATGGGCCTCCTTGGGTGATAGCTACAGAGGGGCTCTGCAAGCTTGGATGCACGAAAATAGTGAAATGAATCCTGGGGAAACAATTTCCTACTTTGGCTTCCTCAAGTAGGGGCCCAAAGGTATTCTTCTCAAATGCAAGGTAACACTTCTGCACCTCCGAATATGTGCTGGGCGGCCTCTTGTTGACTCCTAAAATGCCTTCAAGCCATCTTTTCCTATTTTCCACTTGACTTCCTTTTAATGTTAATCTTTATAGCAACCATTGTCTCCATGGCCTCTATTTTGCAAGCACTTGCTTTCTAATTAAAGTGCAAGATTATCAAATCACTCAACTGTGTTTCTATCTTCTTATTCTCACTATAGATATGACCAAAAGTACCCAGCCATACTCAAGTCCCAACCTAAACAGGCTGCCTTAACATTTCCTTTGCCACATCAATTAGTAAACTGGTGCTAATCTTTATTCTCCTCAGTGCCTGAAGTCATGGGCAAAATATACACAAACTTTTCTGACATCTAATCCATTGGCAATGGAACTCCTGTTCCCAACTAAAGTCTGAGGCTGGATTTTACTCTCTGAATTTCTGTCAACTTGCTGTATTTTGAGTCCTGACAAGAATCATCCATCAGACTCTGCTTACAGCACATTAAGGCTTCCATGGCCTGCATCTTCAAATATTTCTAGATTTCTTCCACAAACCAATTGCAAACACTTCTGAACCATAGGAACAGGTATGCTTACAGCAATGACACCAATTTGCTGGTACCAGTGAGCATGTTAGTAATTTTCTCATTATGAGGACAAATACCTAATACCTATAATTTAAGTGAAGAGAGGCTTATCCATCTCAAAGCAGAGGGTTTAGCTTATAGTTGGCTGACTCCTAGGGAGAAAGGGTATAGCAGAAAGGCACAGCAGAGGAAATGTGATCATTCATTCTGAGAGAGAGAGGCAGAGACAGAGACACAAATGTCACAGACAAGGACCCTTCCAGGTCACACACCCCATGAGCCACCTCCAACCAGGCTCCAATTTCTGCAGCATATTCAGTTCCTGAATTTATAAAGGAATGAATCCACTAGTAACTTAGGCACCACCATATTCCATTCGCGTTCCAAGAGCAGGAGCCTTTGGGGGAACATTTGATATATAAACTATAGCATCCTCCAAAGACATGTTCTGGTGATGCTCCTCCTTCAGCTGGGCCCGCCTTCTAACAGCACTTGCTTCTCTAGACATCAGTGGATTAAATCCATGTACAAACATAGAAAACCCAACATTCAATCATGTTTCCAGGAATCTCTTAACCTGGTAATACTGACAATTAAGATTAACTGGCATACCTCATTACCATGAAAAAAATATATCTCTTATGCATCACATACCATTCTCAACTCCGAGTTCATGCAATTAGCTTACTTCTAAGGAATGGGCATTAGTTACCAAGGGAAGCAAACATAAGATCGAAAGTTTGAAACACTGATTCCCACTTCTCAACCTGAAGGGAAGAGAAGGTCTGTAGACTGACTTATTAATAATCCATACTTAATGATGCCTGCATGAGGACGGTGATCAGTGGAGTGTAGAGAGTTTCTTGACTGACAGACAAGAGTATGTCCGCATGTCCGGAGCAGGACTGCACCTAACTCACAGTAACAAAGGTGCTTGAATTTGAGATACTTCTAGACTGTGTCCTATGAGCCTTTTCATCTGAATTCTCACTTCAATCTTTAAATTATTCTTTGCAAAGAAACTATAGTAGGAATTAATTGTTTTCCTGGGGTTCCATGTGCCATTTCAGTCAATTCTTAAAACTGAGGAGTTCAGAAGGGAGTCCTGGAAACCTGATTTGTAACCAAATGAGACACTGTGAATTATCACTACCATAACTCTGATCTAGTGGGAAATCCTCAGGGAATAAACATTTAATCTGTGTGATTTGTTTTAACTTTGGATAGCTAGCATCATGGTTGTGTCAATTTATAGGGCGATGAGTTGGTGTTTACTAAAACTAGAGAATTATTTGGTATGGAAAGACTCAAATACAGTTATTTAGCATTAGAATAAAGGTCCCAGAAGAGAGACTTTTTTCTCTTTTGTTTGCTGTTTTATGTGTATGAGACTACAAAATGTACCATTATTTGATTAGCTCAATTTTTACACCTCAATTCTCTTTACCTAGGAAATGAGCAAGTCTGATTATTCCACTTAGAATTAGACATCCACATTTACCCCATTAAAAGCAAAATTGAATGAAATATAAGATACCAAAAGCATAGAGATTGGAACAGAAGAAAATCTATTGCTTTGTTTAGTGTCTCTCTCCAGAGTGAGTTCATTAGTTTCTTCTTGTCTAAAAATATAAAGATCATCAAAGAGATTAAGAGACATACTCAAGTACACAAAATAATTATATGATAGAAAATGCACATGGAAACAAATTCTCAAATTCAATGTTTTCCTCGTAAATGCAATTACAGACTAAATAGAATTTCCCAAAGGAGTATTTCACTTCACTTGAGATAATGCATCCTCCGTTATTTTGACCCAACATTGAACTCCATCATCAGTGAGGCTAAGCTCAAGGGAAATGCCTAGACTTCTTACTGTAAATTCCAAATTACAATGAGAGACAAGACCATTTGATTCCTTCTTCTGAGACAAGCAAAAACAACCTATATATGAAGAAAGTAACTGGCTTTATGACTATATTTTTAAAAAATCTATTAGACATTTTGCCTCCAAAGATATTTTTCAAAATTTAAATTTTACAAATCCAGAAAAAGGTTTTGTAATCTGGTTATTTTCAACATAAATCTTTTTCAATTTATGCTATATTAAACACAAGTAGAGTGGAAAGAGTGATTAGCTATCATTTTTTTAAAAAATGTTTTTAAAAGAAAAAAATGAAATAATATATTTCAGAGGTATTAATTTCAATTACTATTCATGTTTATTAAGTATTTTTCAAAAAAACAAAACAAATAAGAGGGAGGAAGACAGGGAAGGAGGGAGAGAAAAAGAGATTGGTTGATCACAGGAAGCTTTTCAGACAATCACAGGAGCCAAGAATTTCCATCATCTTCAGTCTGCAGGATGGAGAACTGTGAAAGACGGTGATACATTCAGAGCATGTCCTATAACTTGTGAGGCAAGAAAGCCCATGATGCGACTCCCAGTCTAGACCCAAAGCCCTGGAAACCACTGCTGAGTTGAGGGCGAGGGCAGTGACCTAAGTCCTGGCGTGAGTTTGAAAGACCAAAAGCAAAGAGAGCCAAAGTCTGAGGGCAGGGGAGATGGAAGTCCTGATCACAGAGAGTGGGGTGGGGTGGGCACAGGTGCAAATCTGATCTTCCTCTGCCTTTATGTTACATTCAGTCCATCCAGTGAGGTGATAATAGTCACCCATGCTGCCAAGGACTATCTACTATGCTCAGCCTGCAGATGTGAACCTTATTCTTCACTGCAAATAGCCTCAGAGACACACACTAAAATAATATCCAGCTCTCTGGGTATTCTTTATCTCAGTCAAACTGATATAGAAAATTAATGAGCATAACATGTCAGAACACGTAAAATAAAACTGAAAAGTGAGATAACACGTGAGCAATTTAGTAGACCTAGAAAACATGACAATAAAATAAACCATAGTTGTGAGTGTGTTACATTTTATAAACTTTTTTGAGAAACATTTAATAAGTTGAATTATCACAAATTCGAATTGACCTGGCTAAGTATATTTCAGTAATATTTAATAAAGTATCAATATTACCTTTTCCTATAAATCTATTGGACTGTATTTCTAATCTTTCACTGTTCAGGTCACAGGAATTAAATTTTGTGGGAATCTGGATATAATTATTGAACTTAGGTGAATAAAAGATAGTGAGCAAGAAATGAGGATTGGGAGGGCTACATTAAGTTGGATAATGAAAAAACCTGTAATGATTAGCCAGCACTATCCTTTAGGTTTTTGTTATATTTTTATATCCTATTTGAGATGATCATCTAAATGATGAATGAAACATGCAAGTATTGAAATATGTATCTAAAATACTTAAGTCTTTAGGAGCTGGGCTGACTGAAAGCTGTTAAAATTCATATATATGTGTATATATATTGGATTCCAAATATGTGTGTGTGTGTGTATACATATATATGAATATTGTATGTACTTTGAGGATTTCTATTTAAAATTTGATATATACATAAACAACTTCTTGACTGCCATTCAATATTGGCATCCTATTCCCTAACTTTTTTTTAATAATTTAACATTTCTTGTGTTTAACTAGAAATACTGGTGTTGAAACAGGGAATAGAGGCCCAAATCTACCCCAAAGATTCTTTAAATCTTTTTTCCTTCCATCTATTATGGCTACAGTTGCCCCAATTACTATGTGCCTGGTCCTGCCCAACCAGATGTCCCAAGAGACATTTGTTTTAGCTGTGGAAAGCTTCCCTCAAGTGTCCGTCCCAGATGTCTCCACCCCTCAGCCTCTTTGCATGATTGTATCTCTCTGCAGATTGTATCCTGCTGGTCTTTCAGAAGGCTGGCCTTACCCATGACCAAAGATCGAGCCTGCAGTTAGCTTGTAGGACACTGCTCACGTGGGGGCCCACTATTTTTTTTTTTCTTTTTTTTTTTCTTTCCTGTATAACCAGATGTCTTGGTTACTTTTCTCTCGTTGCTGAGACAAAATTGCTGACACCCAGAATTAAGGAAGGAAATGTTCATTTAGCTCACAGTTTGTGGAGGTTTAGTTCACTTTTGGCTCACTCCAAGGCATAGTGGCGCATGGCACAGGGCAACTGTTCTTGGCAGCAGAAAACAGGCAAGCAACCAGAGCAAAAGGGAGGAGTGGCAGCAAGCAGTTCCCTTACATTGTATGCAAACTACCCACCCCAGGGCTGGTGTAGTGCTCTTATGCATCAGTCATAAACTCTAGATTCTTGTCCCATGACTACACAAGGCTTTGGGGAGACATTCAAACACAAACCATCACACTAGATTCCCTATAAACTTAGAGGGATCAGTCCATGCCCTTTTCCCCTCCTACTAAAGCTTATTTCTTATTTTGGGTAGTATATTTGTTGGCCAGTTGTCATTTCTGTATTGGGTAGAGCAGGCTCAGCTGCTATAATGAAAGCTGCTCACTCTGAAGGCTACTGGTACCAAAAACAGCAAGCAGTTGGGACCAGAAATGCTGAGAGTGGGTAGAAGCCAGGGAATGAGAGAGAGCAACAGGAGCTTCTAGATCCAGTTGTTGGAAGATTTCCAGTGAGCTGTGGGTAGCTGCCGGCTTCCCCTGCCAGCAGAAGAGCCAGGGGTTGGACGGGGTGGAAAACAGCTAAAAATGTAGAGCTGCTAGCATTTAAAGATCTAAGGTGTTCTAAAGGCACTACACTTTGCCTATTTGTGATTTCTACTCTTACTGAGCAAGAGAACTCTCAGGCAATTGGTAATAAGGGATTGCTTCTTTAGTCAGGAGATTCAAGAGTATCCAGGGCAAAAAGACATCTAATATTGATATATCTAATATTGATATATCTAATTATCAATATTAGATATATCACACATTATCACACAAATTTGCTCCTAATCACATAGGATTACTTAGCATTTTTAAGCTTTCTTTTATATCTCAATATGAGTGAAATATGCTTTCTATGTAGAAAATTGCTATATATATGATGTTATTATAAGAAAGTCATGAATATTAGCATTGTCCTTAAAATATTATCAGATCATCAACATTTGTAAATGTGTTTCAGGATTTATTTCTTATAATTTAATCATCCAGTGTTAATTAAATTAATGATGACTTTGAGAATTAAAAAATTCTGAGTGTGAAAATGTGCTTGAAATAATCACTGAAAAAAAACTACAAATGAAGGCTAAGTTACTGGTATCTCTAGGCACTGTTCAGGTTCTCATCTTGTCTATTGGTCCTCTCTTGAATTAAAGGATTTTTCTTGCATGGTACCTTGTGAAATAAATAACTGGGAGGCAAACAAAAATATACCATCAGTGTCTGAAGCAGCAGCTTTTGAGTTTTGCCTGCAGTCAGGTGAAGATAGAACAAGATATGCGTGGTCCCAACTATTAAGAAAGCAGTCTTCCCTATCAGCAGTCCCTATGCAGATACATGTAAGGTCTTCCACATGCATGTCAGTGCATTAAGAATGGCAAGGAAAACATCAACAATGGTAAACCAGAAGACAATGTTTTGATCTATGTATTTTGTGAATGCCTAAATCATCCCTGAAACTAATAATATGCTATTAAAAGTTGGAATAATGCTTACAGGAAGGGCGTAGTGCAGAGGAGGGACTGAGAGCATTCTTGTGCATTCATACTAATCTAATCCATTCCTGCACTTAAGTCTGGAATCACAGTCCAAGAATATTCACCAGTCTGTATGATTGCCTTCGTTGACTTTTCTGTATGTATCACTGATAAGTTTATAAAAACTAGACATGTTCCTTTGCAGTCATGTTATAATACAAAAATTTAAACCATGTACAGCATTCAATTTCTGTTCATGTTCAATCACTGTCAGATATTTTAATGATATAAAAGCAATAAGCCCGATGAAAGATAAAATGACATGGATAAGACAACATTAAATATCAATGTAACTGCTGCATTATCATTATCATCACTTTAATTTTTAAAACTCCTCAGGCTGCTGTGAAAGTAACCAATACTTGCTAATAATTACATAATTTGTTACCTTGGGTAACATTGCTGTCTGATGAATCTTCTTTAAAAATAAATGAAAATATTTTAAGCAAGATTAATGAATCGATAATGTGAAATTGTATGCATCCATATACTACTGTAACTAGTGAAATATAAAGAATAATTAAATATATTGTTGGAAAGCAGAAAACAATACCAGAAAGTCTCATGTTTGACATTCTAAGTACTTTGAACTAAGGAAGCGGCCTCAAATTCTTCTTGACTTTCTCCAACATTGCTCACTCTGAATCTCAATTCTTGCGTAAAGCTCGAGCCAGAACTTTCCCTAATGTTCCCCGGAATAAAAGGGTTCCTTTGAAATGACTGTCATCATCTTGAGCACCTTCTTCACGGTCTCACCGTACAAAGTAATTTGCAGGGAAAAATGCTAGAGTTCGTACCACTCCCAGAATTCAGAAACCATTATTTGAGGCTGTTTCTCCTTTTGGCCCATTCTTCTGTCCTAAAAATTAATTATTCCTCTTCTAAAACTGTATGCATCCCCAGCGTTCATCTTCCCTGTAGAGAAAATGTATAACTTTCTAAAAGTCATTATGTTATGTGTTCACAGTTCTCTTTATGTTCATGCCACTCAAGCCATAAAGTTTATACCTTTTCTCATATTAATATTTACTGTCACTTTGTTCTAGCAAACTCAAGGTGACTCTGAGGAGGGTAACTGTAAAATTACCTTCACCCTACAATTTACATAATTTTATAATGTATTATGTGTAATTTATAATAACAATAAGACATACAAAATTTGGATTTTTATTGTAAATCATAGCAAGAATTTGTTATTATTACTGCTTCATAAAGCTCAATTCTGAAGTCTTTTTACTTTTTTAATCTTTATAGAATATTTCTTATACTGTTTTAATATGATTCTCAAATGATTTCCAAGATTATGAAACCATAATGTATAAAAACTCTACAGCAAGAATATTTTAAAATATTAAACTATGGTTTTTAAAATACAAAATTCAGTGAAATTAATTTTCTATATGTTTATAGGAAAAAATAAAAATGCAGAAAAGTTAGGGGATTGATTTAAGGTTACCATGCTAAAGGAAATATTATGCCATCTTATTATGATTCTTATCTTATTATGATTCCCTTTGCTCTTGCAATTTTACTGATGTGTAACTGACAAAAATTATATAAATTTCAGTTCCATGTTGTTTACATAAATGTATACATTGTGAGACTATTAACACTATCAAGCTAATATTATTTGCTCACTAACAGTTTTGTTCATGGTGCTAACATTTAAGATCTTGGCTTTTAGAAGAATTTAAGTATATTATAGAGTTTTAACTACAGTAACCCTGTCATATTAGAGTGCCACAATTATTCATCCATCACAATTAAAAGTTTGCAACCTCTGACCAACATATACCCATTTCTTTATACTCTCAATCCCATTTGTCTCCTACTCAAGAATTACCCTCTTCCCACCTACCATTCTGCCTTCTGCTGGTAGGAGTTCCAACATTTTCGTAGGTTTCCTGTGTAAATACAATCATTTAGTATTTACCTTTCCAGTGGTGCATTATCGCATTTACCATAATCCTATAATTTCTGCCAATAGATAACCAATGTTTATTTTTAAAAGTATAATAATCACTTTCTTGAGAAAACTTAAAACAGGAGTAGGAAGTTTTATGAACTGGGGGACAAGAGGCAGGCGTGCAATCTTTGCTACAACCATTTATTTTCTCTTTTAAAATATTAAAATTGGGAAAATATTTTTTCCCTAACTGAAGTCCCCAAATTGCTTACCTACATGAGAACCCTGCCTTTACATCACTAGCTGCACAGATGAACATCAGAACACATGTTTCTCAGCACCATGATAACAAATCCTTACAGAGGAGCAAATGAAAAGATACAACAATTCAAGTGAAGTGGGAATTTTGAGCAAATGTCAAGATTGTTCAGTCACCACTCCGAGGGGAGTGGAGTTGTCAGCCATGGAAAACCGGCTTCCTCATTCTTTGCTTTGTCGTTTCGTGTATCTGCGACAGTTTTAAGCCACGTCTCTGTGTAGGACAAGCAGGATTCATTGCTACAGCAGATGCACTTCATGCCTGCGAAGCCCCTTCTGGGTCTGCACACCAAATTGCTAGTAAAATAGTACTGGATTGGAATGAGGAGCTTGACTTTTTTACCTAGAGAAGTAAACAGTACACAGCCTAGAAGATTTTTTTTTTCAATCTCCATTTAAAAATACAGATGAAATTTAGCTGCGGGAGCAGAGCTCAGTCCCCCACCATCTCAACGAGTTCATACTGTGTAAATATTGTGATCTTAATAAATAAATACTGAAGCACAGCTGGCGCCGGCAAGATATCGCTGTGAGGTTGCTGTGGCCCTGTTATCACCAGTGGGTGTTGCTAATTATTCTCAGAACTGAGGCGCTGGCGTACTAGGGGGGAAGAATGCAGAGGAAAGTCAACAGAGGTGGAAAGAAAAATAAAACACTGCTTGCTCCAGTCCACAGCAAGGGCATTCCATCCTTGCAAAATGGAGATACATATAGCGTAGGTATGTGAGTTGCTTTTCTCTGTAAAAACGATTTAACAACACTATTTATTTCAGCCCTTGATTGCACTCCAGCTGATTAAAATTCACACCACTTGTTTGTAAGGGTAAGAGGAGGTAATTGGGGTATTCAAAGGACTGACACTGGGAGCCTGAATGTCTTAAATGCATGAGTTTACCAAGAGAAAGGGTTTTCTTTTTCCTTCCTCCCTGCTTTCCTAGCAGGTGTGTTAATGACCTAGCTTCGCACATTGCACACAAAAGAGGTTTATTGTGTGTAACTGTCTTGACTTGAGAAAGCAGATGCTCTTTAGCGGTATTGTCAAGCAGGAGGGAAGCTGCATATGAACTGCTACATTCTTTTCTGAAAATGCCATGGTTAATTTTTAATTGCTGGCAGCAGAGTAGACCCGATGACCACAGCATTCCACTCAGGTAGGCTCATCAAATTATTGCTGCCTTTCAAGTAATGTTATTTGACTTTGAGCCCAGTGGATAAGCACAAAGTTTTCTGATAAAGGGCTTCCATTGTTCCGTGCTGTTAAGGAGACTACTCTCATTTACTGATCTAGGTATTTCACTACACAACAGGGACGTGTGTTCTATGAAAATGCAAATTACCTTAAGTATGAGTTGGGTTCTTCTCCACTTCTCCCACCCCATGTTTCATTTTATCCTCTAGTCTTTTCTTAGTGATCCTTCTCCCCTTGCCCTGCAGCCTCCATCCTCGCATTTGCCCATTGTTAAAAGTATTTAGGTTCTAAGACAAGATGATTTGAGGCCAGTTGTTCCTGTAATTCTCAATGGGACATCCCCACACCCTAAAATCTATTACGTGGTCTGAGGCTGTTGGCAGTTTCCTGCTGCTTCATTCAACAATGCCTCAACAAGAGGCAACTTGGGCTTTTCTAGCTTAGGGAAGAAAAATGTTCAATACTCAGTGAAACTGTTGGGAAATTTCTATCAAGCAGTGTGTGTGTGTAGGGAACTTATAGTTTTATACTTTGTGTTCTTGCTGGATCATTCAATCAAAATCATTCCCCCTGTTATTCTGTATCTCAAATAAATTTTTAATCCAAGTAATAAAGCCATGAAAACCTAAAACCGATTTTATCTGTCCTGAATATTCTTTCTATAGTTGCCTCTGTGTGTCCCTATGTTAGTAAAGTGATTATCATTTCAATTAAACAGGGAGAGAAATACTCTCACAAATAGCGTCTTGCATGATTTTCCAGCATAGCAAACATTGTTGCCAGGGACCCAATTCAGGAAAAGGCAGCTAACATCATTACTTTAATGAAATTATAATCACAGTAGGTGATCTTTTAGCTAGGACAGTGCTTTTATATCACATCTTAAATGGACCAAATTATTGTCACTAAAATACAAATTATACACTTTCTACTTCACCTCTTCCAAATTCCCGCTTTGGTCTTGACATGTGTTTCTTTGAGGTCCCCCTTTCTTCTTTTCCTCTATGACCCTGATTTTAATCTGAATCATTAATTCCTCTGAGTTGCACTTTATTTCTACCAGTTTTTCATTGTTTATTTTTCAATAGCATTTGCTTTAAGCCAATTCTCTGGTCTCTGATTCTTCTCTCTTCTCAGCAAGAAATCCCTGAGTTCACCCGAGCTGCCAGGAATCCAGTATCTGATCATCTTTCCAATCTATCTAACAGCCAGGAGAGGCTTGATTTGTAATGAATGATAATTTTATCCAGAATCTCAAAGTTTGAAAAAACATCTAGATGTACTTCAGTTTATATGTTCTCTAACACAGACAAAATTTCTCCAAATTGACCTAATCATTTCCTAAACATCTCTACCTTGAATGCTTATGAAGGGAGAAGGACCATTACTTTCCAAAGACATCTCACTAATTTAGGAAGCTCTTTTTGTAAGGAACCATGTTGATCTGGACCCAATCTCTCCCTCTTGGGTGGTCTTCGACCCCTACACCAGCCCCATGTAATCCGTGTAGTTTTTTTTTTAAATGATCCTGCCTTGAGTATTTCTTCAGAGATATGCACTCCCATTTCCAAATAATTCTTGAATTTTTTATTTATGTTTGTTGGACTGGGGATTGAACCAACAAGGGCTTCCACACTGAGCCACATGCTCCAGCTTATTTTATTTCAATACAGAGTCTCACTAGGTTGTAAATTGCCCAAGCTGGACTCAAACTAGTGATCCTCCTGCCTCAGGCACTCAGAGAGCCGTGCCTAGCTCAAGTTCCTTCATATTAAAGTCCTTCCTTTGTCACTACAAGCCCATTCCAGTTTACTGTTTTCTTTTTTTATTATTATTATTTTAAAAGTAAAAGAATGAAGATATATTAACAAACAGACACAAAGTAGCATAAGAATAATACAATCAAAACTGATCTACAGACAAGGTGACAGGGAATCAACAATGGCTGTTGTTTTACAAATTGATAACCTCGAAGTGTATATTCAGGAACAAAGATACAGACATGCAAAATTGATCAATCAATTAATCATCAACTATTCCTTACTATGAAGTGACCTAGTTCAGTAGTACAACTGTGTAAGATATGCTGTACATACATACTTACTTTCTTACATATTTTTTACTGTCTTCCCTTTCCCTTTCTTTCCATTTAAAGTGTGATAGAAAAAGAACTACATCAACAACAGAAAAAAAAAAAAAAAGAAACCGAAAAGCATTAACAAAGAGACACAATGTAGTACAATAACAGTATGATCAGAATTGAATT